>MU686348.1:9016-35020 GCA_026770625.1 Nicotiana glauca
ATATATATATATATATATATATATATATGGGGGCATTTGGGGTACAATTATCAATTAAACATATATTTGGCATTTACTGTTTTTTCCTACCTGTACATGTATGTTATATACTCTTGTTATATGAATGCAGAATTGCCATCGTGCTTGTGTAGTTGGCTGTGGTTTCAGGTCAGTATTTTGTCTCATTTAAATCACTTGAAAATTGTTGGTCCCTTTGTACTACTGCTTGCACAAAATTTCTCAACAAACATGGGATTAATTAGTAGAAATTTCTTCTAATAGACTGCTTGTCATCTGTATTTTAGATCTATGTTTCATTTTATGTGACTATTTTATATGGTAATCAGTTTTGTATATCTCCCATTTTAGCTGAGTAGTTACTGTAACTAATGATGTATGTCCAGTTTGATGTGTTATTTCTTGCATTTGAGTTGATATCTCTTGAGTCACATGTTGTAAAATATAATACCATGATACTTTCCAGAGTGATGTACTATTTTCTAGTAATATAAGAGTATCTTATTCAAAGATTTGCTAAGATTTGGGAGTTGTGGTTCTTTGTCTAGCTGATTTTGAGTTAGTTTTAAATTGTCACAACCTTAATCTTTATACCAGAGAATAGATAAATATCTTGTTAAAGCTGCACCTACTTTAAGAAGAAACAGATGATGACTAGTGTGTTGATAATGCACTACTATATTTTTATTGAATTTTGATTTTTTAGTAATCTGTGTGGTATGTTATAAGTCATGTATCTATTTTGTAGTATAATCTATAGAGAATCGAATCGAATACCACTTTTGTAGTAATCTAAATGGTATAGTACTCTTCTAGCTTACATTGTGTTGTGAATCAAATACCATGTTTGTAGCATGTATTTTTCTACTTTGTGTTGCTTAAATATTGGATTCTTTTGATGAATCTACCTTTATTTCTTTGCTACTAAAATGAGCTAAAGAAGCAAGCTCATTCACAGAATCAGCAATTTTTGTTATTAGCTGACAAGGGAGAAGTCATTGTTTTTATAGAACATGCTAGTTCTTTTAGTGCTTTCCCAGATTCTACTAAATGATGATTCTGCTTGTTTGAATTTTTTGTTACTTAGCTTCTGCTTGTTTGAATTTTCAGAGACTATACTGCTCAGGTTAAGTTGGAGCAACCCATTGCAGGCCAAGAAAAGGAGCAATTGGAAATATGCCTCGAGGTAGAGGTCGAGGTAGCGCAGGCCGTGTAGGTAAATCTTCAATTAGGGGTAATTTTTCTACTCATGAAAATATGCCTACTGTTCCCATTCCCACAATCAATCCTCAACAAGGTGGTACGAGTTCCTCAGGTGGACCGGATCACATCAATCAAGTTCAAACATTAGGTCCTAGTAGTACGCCACCTATTCAAACATCAGGCCATGGTAGTACCCCAACTATTAATTTGGAACCATCTCCAAATACCCCTAATCAGAGCACCACAATATGTGAGAGTACATCTTCTCAAAGCAACATAATAGGCGAAACTGAGTGTAGCAGTACTCGCCGACCACGGACGCTTGTTACTCTTTCTCCTTCAGGGTTAGTCCATACTTATACTATTACTTTTGCTATATTGTTATTGATACATGGTATTCCTTTAAATAATATCTTCTAATTTGTTCAGGTTAGAGCCTTCATATGAATGCTCTGAGTTTATAACTAAGTCTTTCAAGAATGAACTTGATCCTAATGGATTCAACTGGAAAAATGTCTCAAATGAGTTAAAAAAAATTTATTTTGGAGAATTCAAGGTATAATCCATCACAATTAGATTTTGAAAGTATATTAACTTTTATGTGTAGTTTATTAATGTTATTACTTTATAAAATTATTTCAGAAGGCTTTCTACTGGGATTCTTCAATTGATAGTGCGGTGCAGATCCAATGGGAGCGTAGGGCAGCAAGAAGATACAGTGATTTTATTAGCAAACTAATAGCAAATATGGTGCAATCGGACACTATTCCAAATAATGTGTGGGAAAGTTGGTCGAGACTTTGGAAAGATCCTAAGTGTGTTAAAAAGTCAGAAATAAATGCAAAAAATCATTGTGGTGGGAGCGAAATTGCCACAGGGACTCATACAGGTGGCTCTATTAGTGTTGGGGAGCATCACAAGAGACTTGTAAGTGTATTTATAACTTTTTCCTGGATTTGTATTGTGTGCATGTTCACTTGTGCGTATTTATAACCTGCTGCTTTTTAGTCGTGTGATTCGCATTGGGATTGAGAGTTTGATTCTATTTCAGCAGCTTAAGGTATAGAATATCAGTTTTCCTGTAAGATTTTGGTTATCTATGCGAGTCCAGCAAGATATATTGCCTCGCTTCAACTCTTTTCTTTAGATAGACCATTAACTCTTTTTACTCTGAGATTGCATGTCATTTTACGGTGTTGTAGAAACTGTTAGATCTGGAAGTATGAATTATCTACTTGGTTGGACTTTTGGTTTCTGGCAAACAATCTTCGGTCTCCTGAGAATCGAGAAATCTAGTGGTTTTGAAAATATAAGTTAGCCTTGTATGAACAGAATAGTACCTTTGGTTGGACTGATCTAAAAAAAGAGACCACCTATGGTTGGACTTAACCTCTAGGAGTTATTTTGAGCCCCACCCCCACCCCCCAAAAAAATAAAGAAGTAAAAGGAAGAAAAAGACCCTTCATTTGAAGTCTTACAATGAATGAACTCCAGAAAGTTTGCAACTATGGCATAATAGTTAGACCATTTTCACCTTTTTCTCAAATAGAATTGAGCAATTCTATGAGTTCCCACAGAGTAAACTTAGCTTCATAATGGATATGTAGATGTTGAACAAGGTTTTGGAATGTTTAAAGAATGGAAGAGAAAGATGTTCATGTCAAACAACTAAGTTCTTGATTCTTGAGTGCTCTTGAAATTTTTGGTTAAGCACCCGAATGAATTTCTTATTATAATATTTGTAATATAAGCCATTATCTATACATAATTGTGACACACAATCTATGTTCAAGATTACTGTAAGTCCCCTTGTTGGATAGCAAGAAAGTTGATCTGGTGAGACCAGCAATTTCTCTACAAGTGGAAAAAAATCTTTATATTGAAAATTACACGAAGACCTTATACATCACGCAAAAGATCTTCCTGTCAGTGTTATTTTTGAGTATCTGGATGACTGTCCACTTGAGTAAGACGTGTAAAGGGATCAGTCTCATTCTCATAATCTTCTACTGGAGTTCTAGCTCCTGAAGATTTTGAGAAGAGAGAGTCTTGTAGTCTTACATGAGACTTGTCATAGGTGGTCTCTTTTTTCAAATCAGTTTGCCACATGTGGTTTCACATCACAACGTTTATGCACAGAATAGTACAATCAAGAAAACTTGATTATAATCCTGATGCAATCCTGTCATTAACACTTGATGCAATCCTTAAGTTATTATATTAGGAGCAAATGGAAGTAGTTTTTCAATGTTCAGGATGTTATTGTAATCCAATGACATAATACTGAACAAATATATATTTGAATTCTGTTGGGAAGACATTAGTTTCTATGTTTCTCTATCTTCTTAATTGAATAATTTTTGTATAGGCTGTTAAAAAGGGTCGAGATCTAACACCAAATGAGTTGCATTTGCACGTCTATACACATGGTAATTATGAAAAATCTTTTATTGCTGAGAAATCCCGAATCGTACATGTAAGATAACTTTTTAATTGACTTTACTTTCATATAGTTTTTTCATTTTGTAAATTGAATGTTCTTATTAATTCTTCTACAGAAAAAATATCAGGAGATATTACAACAACAAACGCAAACTCAATATGATATTGATCAGTGTAAAGCATATTATCAAGCCGCGTGAGGAGAAAAGAAAAGAAGAGTATATGGTCTTGGATCACAAGTAAAATGCTACTACGGGCCAAATCTTCATGGCTCTCTTGGATCTGATGCTACATCGTCACCAACATCTCCAAATTCTCAATCAACACCGACATGGAGTCTAGATGAGTTAGTGATGCGATTGATTCCTGCATTGACAGATCATATAGTTCCTGTAATCGTTGAGCGGGTACGGGAATTAGTTTTCTTACCCTCGCATCAGCCAAATACTGATATGGCACCTACAGTTCCAACATCTTCTACTGCTGCTAATATTGATGAGGTTCATGCATTGGGTTCTGATGATGCCCGTAACTCTCCAGCCTAGCGTAGTTAGCTTACTTTGTTTGGACATTATTGTTGGTCCTTGTGGATTTTTTGTGCTTAATGATATTGTTATATGCATTATGCTATATATTTTGGACCTTGTTGAATTTATATTAATATCAGTATTTTTTTATTAAGTGTATTTTATAGTTTATGTAATATGTTTGAACAGAGTACATTTAAAATAATAAATAAAAAGAATTTTAAAAAATCAGCAATATAGTAAAAATAAATCAGCGACGGATACGTTCCGTAGCTAAAATTATCGCGTAAAATAAAATCTTGCGACGAAGTGGCGACAAAAGGTTTTTATTGCAAAAAGCAGGGCAAATTAGCTATAACACGGCTAGCAACGGAAAAATTCGTCGCTATAAGAACAAGCGACGAATTATATTATGCATTGCAGCGACGAAAGGCATCAAAATAGCGACAGAAAAAAGCTCTATAGCGACGGATAATTCCGTCGCTAAACTTTGCGACAAAAATATATCGTCGCTATTCCGTCACTAAGTCTACGACGGATTGGTATTTTTTGTCGCTATAAGCCTAGCAACGAGGATTTTAGGGACCTACTTGAATCTGTCGCTATTCCGTTGCTAAACGACTTTAGCGACGGAATGGGGCCGTCGCTAAATGCTATTTTTTTTGTAGTGCATGTTGCTGGTAATGATTAGTTCTTTCAGCGTGATCAAGTTATGCAAGTGATCCTTGGCGGTGCGTATGAGGCTTGTCAGCCGCCGTAATTGATATTATTCTGAAGCATTCTACTGTTATGGCTTGTTATGTGTAAGTGGATTCCGGAAGGGCTATGGTGGCTTAGACCACTACTTAGATGTTTGTATATTCTACGGTTATGAGAATTTATCTGTGTGTTGCTATGTTCCTCCTGAAGTGAGTTCAGTGAAAAGCTTTTATATGATGAAGTGTTAACCTATTAGTGGTTCCGGAGTGATGCTGAAGAATCATGTCCTATCGTATATCAGCACGTTGGGTGCAGTGAGTGGTATGGGATTTGAAGTGAGGATCAAGGTTGTTGTTGGTATTGGTAAGGATGTCACGAGCTCAGATGATCAGGAAAGGAGCTTCGATGTTTAAAGTAAGTTGGTATTGTTTTCCCCGTCACGTGAGATTGGTGTATTGTAAGAAGGGCATGTATCATGGTTAATGATTCTTGAACGATTTTTAGCGTTAGTGCGGCCGGTAGGTTGGAGGTAAGACCCAGTTATTTGTTATGGTGGGTTGTGGGAGTGTGTCCCACATGAAGATTGTATAAATGGGGCGCGTAGTCACTTGATTGATTAAAGATTCAAACAAAGTATGAAGAATTGTGATGATATCTTTAAATTGAGAATACATGCCTGGAGGGCACCCAGTTACTGAGTTATGGACTATGGATGGTTACTCCGGTTATGACGGTCATTCTTGTGTGTTATGAGAAGAGGGAGATTATTATGGACCATGGAAAGGTTATTGGCCTAGTCGGTGCGTCCAGAATCGGCTTGAGGTCGGTGGATGGACTCAAATGTGAATATGGCTCTATATCAGGCCAAACATGTTCATTTCAGTAATACGCTCCTTATAGAGGAGTAGTCAGGGTGTTATTTCAATGGCAGATATTTCATAAAGTGATGCATTGCGCCTTGCGAGATGAGACTGCTTGAGAAATTGCTTATGTGTTGAGGATCCACGTAGAAGTGGTGTTTTATGAGCACATGGCTCTTGAGATTCAGTTTGTATATCGCACCTCAGTTGTGCTTGAGTTTATGATGCTATATGTTCCCTCAGGGATGTTATTATGCACTTAGTGTGCTTGTGATCGATATTTGGTATATTATTAAAATGAGCAGTCTAGCTCGGTGCGTACCTCCTTATGCGAGTTTTATGGGTGGATCGGGTGGAACGCCCCCATGGTTATGTTGTTCGAATCGGGTTGCGTGCTACAACAGTGTGAAGCTGAGTACAATTCCCTGTATCTGTTCTATGTGTTTTGCTTCCTATTTTATGAGGGAAGTTTATATTAGCTGTGTGCCCGCGTCGCATGTATGATTCGCAAGCGGGTTATTTGTTTAATTAAGTCGACCGTGTCGCATGTATGATCCGCAAGCGGTGTAGTTGAATTTCCTTATCAAAGTTTGCTTTCTTTTATATCGCGTTCGATATGGTAGTATGTTGGCACATTACAACATCATATGGGACTTTTGATAATGTCTGGGGTGGCTTGTTGCTTGGGCAGTTGAATCAGATGGGACGAGGTCCCTTGAACTAGGATTCTGTGCAATCCAGCTGAATGAGGTATGTTATGGAGATAGGACCATTATTGGGTTCAGAATGAGGTGAAGGTTTTTGCGAGGAGTATAGACCTAATGAATTGTTGACTCGGCAGTTGATTATAAACTTCTGCACATCCCTTCCGTCGTGGCGGTATGGTATAGGTTGGAGCAAGACCCGTGTATGTCATGGGGTGCAATTGGGTCATCAGATTGGTAGGATTTAGACTAAGTTGATCAAAAAAAGGTTATTGTGGTCTGGTGAGTAAAGTGATGCTAGGAATGAATTCAGCAAAGCTATGCAGCTATGTTTGAGTACAGCGTGTAGTAATTGATATGGTAATCATATGTTGGAAACATGTCGGGCATAGAATTCCGGATGTTGGAATTGGGATCTAAGGCTTATTTGGTTGAATAAAAGGGAATATCTTCAGAATTAGTCAAGCTAATATGCTCAACTGAGTTGTGGTAGCACGGGAAAGTACATGAGAAGTTAAACATCGATTTCCGACCACTCCAGTGAAGTTCTCAGCATGTTCGAGGATGAACGTATGTTTAAGTGGGAGAGAATGTAACGACCCAACCGGTCATTTTGAGTCCTAGCGCCCCGTTCAGCAGTCTGAGCCCATGAACAACTTCATTTTAGGTATTATGACCTGTACGCGTGGTCGGAATTGAATTTCAGGAAGTTCATAGTTGATTTGGAGAGAGAATTCTTGTTTTAGAAGCTTAAAGTTGAAAGAATGAACTAGGATTGGAATTTTGAGTAAACGACCTTGGAATCAGGATCTGAAGGTTCCAGCAGGTTCGTATGATGATTTCGGACTTGGGCGTATGCACGGTTCGGGGTTCGGATAACTCGGAAGCATTTTGGCGCCTATTATGGAAGTTATCATTTTAGAAAAAATTTCATAAGTTTGGTTTGAAGTGCATGTTAGTAATATCGATGTTAGTTTGGGATTCCGAGACTGTGAATAGCTCTGTATGGTGATTCTGGAGTTGGGGTGCGATCGAAAGTAATTCGGAGGTCCGTAGGTCATTTTGGAGCCATTTAGCTAAAGATAGAAATTTAGAGGTTTTTGAGAAGTTTGACCGGAAGTGGACTTTTTGATATCAGGGTCGGAATCCGATTCTGAAAGCTGGAGTAGGTTCGCAATGTGAAATATGACTTGTGTGCAAAATTTGAGATCAATTGGACGTGATTTGATAGGTTTAAACATCGGAAGTAGAAGTTTGAAATTTCGAAGTTCATAAAGCTTGAATCGGGACAATTCATGGTTTTTGTAATGACCCGACCGGTCGTTTTGAGTTCTAGCGCTCCATTCAGCAATCGGAGGCCATGAGCAGCTTTGTTTCAGGTGTTATGACATGTACGCGTGGTCGTAATTGAATTTCGGGAAGCTCAAAGTTGATTTGGAGAGAGAATTCTTGTTTTAGAAGCTTAAAGTTGAAAGAATGATCTAGGATCGGATTTTTGAGAAAACGACCTCGGAATCAAGATCTGAAGGTTCCAGCAGGTTCTTATGATGATTTCGGACTTGTGCGTATGCCCGGATTGGGTTTTGGATAACCCAGGAGCATCTTGGCGCCTATTGTGAAAGTTAGCATTTTCGAAAAAATTTCATAAGTTTGGCTTGAAGTGAATTTCAATGTTATTGATGTCTGTTTGAAATTTTGAGACTGTGAAAACATCCGTATGGTGATTCTGGAGTTGGGGGCGCGTTCGGAAGTGAATGCGGAGGCCCGAAGATCATTTTGGAGCCATTTGGCTAAAGATAGAAATTTGAAGGTTTTTGAGAAGTTTGACCGAAGGTGGACTTTTTAATATCGAGGTCGAAATCCGATTTCGGAAGTTGGAGTAGGCTCGTAATGTCAAATATGACTTGTGCGCAAAATTTGAGGTCAATCGGACGTGATTTGATAGGTTTAAACATCGGAAGTAGAAGTTTGAAATTTCGAAGTTCGTAAAGCTTGAATCGGGATGTAATTCATGGTTTTAGCATTGTTTGATATGATTTGAGGCCTCGAGCAAGTCCGTAATGTGTTTTGGGATTGGTTGGTAGGTTTGGTTGAGGTCTCGAGGGCCTCAGGTGGATTCCGGGTGGTTAACGGATCAAAAATGGGATTTTGGAAGGATGAAGGTTGTTGGTTGCTGTTATAACCGCACCTGCGAAAATGGGCCGCAGGTGCGGAGCCGCAGATGCGGCCAGGGGAGCCACAAATGCGGTTCGGACCAAAGTGAAGAGGGGCCGCATATGCGGTCAAGGAGCCGCAGATGCAGAACCGCATCTGCTGTAGAGGGATCGCAGACGCGGAAATGAGGGGGCCTGGGAAGGACCGCAGATGTGGCAGAGAAGCCGCACCTGCGGAACCGCAGAAGCGGTCAACAGGCCGCAGGTGCGAAAATAGCTGGGCAGAATGGTTGTTTTAAAATCGGATATTTGGCCATTTCTCTCATATTTTTCATTGCTTAGGCGATTTTTGGGGATGAGGGTTTTCATCATCAATGATAAGATAAGTTATCCCCACCTATTTTGAGTTAAATATACCAACTATGTATGGATTTGAGTATTTAAATTAGTAGAAATTTGGGGTTTGGTAGAAAGACCTAGAAATTATTGTTCTTGGAATTTGACCACGATATGGAGTGTGGAATTTAGCAAAAATTATATATTCGAGTTCCTAAGGTCATGGGTAAACTTTATCTTCGAAAAATTTTGAATTTCGAGCACGTGGGCCCAAGGGAGTTTTGGTCAACTTTTCGATCGAAGCTTGGAATTGCTATAAATTAGATTGTAATGAATAATTGAGCATATATTAATGGATTTGCGTAACCGTTGGCTAGTTTTGGAGCGTGCTGCATCAAGTAGAGTCTTCGGAAGGGTGTGGAATGCCGGTTATGGATCTTCGGAGCGAGGTGAGTTTCCTTTCTAACCTTGTAAGATGGAATTGTCTCCATAGGTGAAATAATTAATTATGTGCTCCTAATTGCGGGGGCTACGTACGCACGAGGTGACGAGAGTCCGTGCGTAGCTACTATTATGCTATTGTCCGGGTAGTTAGGACTCACAAACATGTTATACTTGGATTATTTATGGACCCATTGATAGCTTTAATTGCTTATATCACCTTGGATTAGTAAATGAATTTAAAAAAGGATTAAACATCATTTTTCCTTAATTGTTAAAAGAGAAATTGTTTTATTTGGATAAATATCTCTCGATAAGTTCTTAATTGACGGATTGAGCATGTATCTCTGTGTGTACCTGCATTGCATGCATGATTCGCGAGCAGGGTATGTGTTTATTTATGGAACAGGACGAACGCCTCGGTAGATTAAATAGATGCATCTATAGGCGTGCCGTCGACCCTCGGCAAGTGCACAGTTTATTTCTGTTGGATCGGGCCATCGCCTCGGTGTTATTTGCGCATGTTATATTGTCGCTTGAGATTTTTAAGTATGAAACTGCCCTTCGTGGCTTGATATAATTTGATAAGATAATGAAGACTAAACCTTGAAAATCCTTGATTATTTGTTGATGGTGTTTACCTATTTTTCTGGCTTCGTGAATTAGAACTGCTATATAAATCCATGTTTTCCTCATATTTTTAGTATATTGTCAATTGACCTCTAGTAAGTGTCGAAGTTGACCATCTCGTCTCTACTTCTTGGAGATTAGGCAGATACTCATTGAGTATACGTTGTTTACGTACTTATACTACACTTCTATGCATTTTTGTTTCACATGTATATGTATCTCTAGCAGCCTACTGGGCATATCAGTGCAGATGATTCTGGGACTAGGTGAGTTGCATTATTCGAGGCGACCCGCGTCTAATGTAGTCCCTTTCAGTACATTATATTTATTTCCTGTCCACTGAATTTCGGATGGATGTTGTATTTTATTTCCCTACTAGTAGATGCTCATGCACTTGTGACACCGGGTTCTGGGGGGATTTTCGATTATTCAGTATTAAGTCCTTTATCGACTTTATGTTCATTTTTGTAAATTTTTTATTATGTAATATTTAATTTATAAGAAAAATGATTTCCGAAAATATTAAAACTTGAATTTAATTATGCATTGTTGGTTGGCTTTCCTGACAGCGGTGTCCGACGCCACGACGACCCTTAGTGGATTTTGGGTCGTGACAACATGGTATCAGAGCACTAGGTTCCTAGGGTCTCACGAGTCATGAGCAAGTCTAGTAGAGTCTCGCGGATCGGTACGGAGACGTCTGTACTTATCCTCGGGAGGCTGCAGGACTGTTAGGAGTACTTCCCTTCTTGATTCCTTATTGTGCGATTTTATTTCATGTGAGGCTTATGCCTTTGTTTCTTTCCTACTCAATCTTATGCGACGCAAAGCGCTCGTTATAAATCGAGAATTGAAGAACCAAAATGGTACTACAGATGTGATACAGGATGTTTCTCACGGTATAACTGATCGAATTATTATCGTCGCGTTGTAGAAGGACCTTTGATGGTTTCAGCCCAGTAGCGGTACTTCTGAGGGCTCTGGGGCTAGGCACAAGTTGCCACGATGCTTATGAACAATTGTTTCGCGGTGTTGTTATAATGGTAGGATGTTTTTCCCACGTGTCGGGACAATGAATGACATCAAGGGAGGTTTACTCAGTGCATAATCAAGGGATTCAATATTTTACTCCCGGTAGGGGGAAAGGCAACCGAACTAAGGATGGTCAGATGTGGAGTGGCGGAAGTAATGAGGCTTGGTAATTGCAAGCGTGGTTGAGTTTTCTCCTATGATAGGGTACTATTATCCTAATTGAACGTACTAAGTTTGTCGGTGTTTTGATCTTCTACAATTCGCCTTGGGGGCAAGATATCGCAAGATAGTATCGGAGATACAACTATCATATATCGCAGGGTGCGGTGGTTTAGGATTGAATTAGTATTTCAAATATTGACGGTTCGAGAAAGATGACCTTCGGAAAAAGTTGGAGTTAGTAGCAAATTGTGGATTCAAGTTCTATAAAGATAAATTTTATTAAGGCAACAACTGAGCAGCAAAAGATGAGAAAAACATGTGGGAAGTGTCAGGCGGAGTTTTAAACTTCTAAAAGGCTAGGTTTAGGAAGCACAGGCCGAGCAGTTGATTAAAGAAGTGAGTTTGCCCAAAGTAGGAGTGTAGCGGAGCTGCATAGGGGCTTGGTAATAAGATGACTATGCACCTTAAGGAGAGTTTGGAACGATTTGAGAATATTGGTGCTTGGTTATTGGGGTCTACAGATCTAATTTGAAGTAGGGATTCTTGTGCGGCCAGAGATTTAATATAACGGAAAGGGGCTGCTTAAATGAAAAAGGATGTAGCATGACTTTGAATTGGGAGGATGTTGCCGCACATTTAATTGATGTCCACGAGGGGTGAATGGACTTGTGCAGCTGGAGAGTGAGCTCGAACTCAGGATGGGTCATTGATGTCGTAGTGATTGTACCCTGTGCAGCAGCATTGGAAGATGCCGGGAGTGAATTCTACAGGTGGGTTATTCCTGTGAGCAATTTAGCGGTCGTGTGGTTGGCGAGGCTTCTGCGAATAATTCTAGTGGTTATACAGCGAAGGGGTCGGTCGTGCGAATGTTGCTAGTGATTCAGGGTATAAAAATTGGGTTTCTACAGAAAGATTTCGCGAACTTTGGCGGTTGATTGTGCAAGGTTATGTCAATAAGAGATAAGGAGGACTGGTGAGTCCCTGGTTTATGAACTAATGGCTTCATGCTAAGTGGGAGAGTCCCACCGCTTATGATTGGGTTGCATGGTTAACTACTTGCGAGATTTTTGGCTTTTAGCATATCGATGGGCTATTTCAGCTACGGAAAGGACCATAAGTGGTAATTTAAGCAAAGGAAGTATTAAAGGTGGGCTATTGTTGGCCCTATTGGCCCATGTTCAGACTTGGGGAAAGATTCAGGATTTTGCCTTGTATAGATGCGGGTTACCAGGGAAGTGATTCGGCGAGTTCTTCGCCAAGAGGGTATTCATGTGATGGAAGACTCATAGAGTTTATTATATTCGGGGCCGAGTTAGAGCGGGTGGCTCTCAGCAGCGATCCTAGTGAAATTTAAAAGATAAAGTGTGGTGCCTAATGATTTGGAACCTATAAGTACCGCTAAGGATCAAGCTTTGTAGCAACTTATGAGAAGGTGCCCAGAATATTCTATGATATTTTAACTTGCGGTATAGCATTTGAGAGTTATGAAACAGTCTGTGGGATTTGAGACAACATGGTCTCGTGATTCAAGGTCACTCGAGATGAGTGCAGATGGAGTATGTTATGTGTTGGATGGAATTAGTATTATTTCTAAGGCAATCGGGGTGAATCGAAAGGAGATAGATTGGTTAGCCATAATTTAGTTGGCATGTTAGTGGTAGAGATTAGCTCTTTCAGCGTGATTAAGTTATGCAAGTAATCTGTGGCGGTGCGTATGAGGCTTGTCAGCCGCCGTAATTGATATTATTCTGAAGCATTCTACTATTATGGATTGTTATGTGGAAGTGGATTCCGGAAGGGCTATGGTGCCTTAGACCACTACTTAGAGATTTGTGTATTTCCACGGTTATAAGAATTTGCATGTATGTTGCTATGTTTCTCCTGAAGCGAGTTCAGTGAAAAGCTTTTATTTGATGAAGTGTTGACCTATTAGCAGTTTTGGGTTATGATAAGGGTCATGTTCTATCGTACATTGGCATGTTGGGTGCAGTGACTAGTATGGGATTTGAAGTGAAAGGAATCAAGGTTGTAGTTCGGTGTCGACAAGTATGTCACGAACTCGGATGAGCACGAAAGGAGTTTTGATGTTTAAAGTAAGTGGTATTGTCATCAGTGTCACTTGAGATCAATGTTTTGTGAAAAAAGGCTTGCATCCTGGTTAGGGATTCTTGATCATTTTTCAGAGTTAGTGAGGCCGGTGGTTTGGATGTGTGGACCTGTTATGTGTTTTGGAAGGTTGTGGGAGGGAGTCCCACAGGAAGATCGTATAAGTATGGCATGTAGTCACTTGATTGATTGAAGAAATTAAACAAAGTATGAAGATTTGTGATGATATCGATAAGTGGAGGATATATGCCTTGAGGGCACTCCATTCCTGAGTGGTGGACTGTGGATGAGTACTCCGGTTATATGATGGTTGTCCTTGTGTGTTATGAGAAGAGGGAAATTAGTATGGACCTTTGAAAGGTTATTGGCTTAGTTTGATATGATCAGGATCGACTTGAGGTCGGTGGATGTGTTTAAATATGAATTTGGGCTCTATGGCAGGCCAGTTGTGTTCATTTCAGTAATGCGCTCCTTATGGAGTAGTCATGATCGACTTGAGGTCGGTGGATGGGTTTAAATATGAATTTGGGCTCTATGGCAGGCCAGTTGTGTTCATTTCAGTAATGCGCTCCTTATGGAGTAGTCAGGGTGTTATTTCATTGCCAGATATTTCATGTAGTGATGCATTGCACCGTGTGAGTTGTGAGACGGCTTGAGGAATTGCTTATGTGTTGAGGATCCGCGTAGAAATGATGTATTATGAGCATAATGGCTCTTGAGATTCAGATTTTATACAACACCTCAGTTGTGCTTGAGTTTTGTAGCTTATGGCATTATATGTTCCCTCGGGATTGTTATTAGGCACTTAGCATGCTTATGACCAATATTCGATATTTTATTGTAATGAGCGAATTTAGCTCGATGTGCAATCTCTTTATGCGAGATCTATGTTATTTGGATCGGGTTGCGCACCGCAACAGTGTGATGTTGAGTATAGTTTTCTATAGGCTATTTTGTGTGCCTTGCTTCCTGTTTTCTAAGGAAAGTCCGTATTAGTGCGTGAGTTAGGTAATTCCTTCCAGAGTTCGTCTTCCTTTCGTATCGCGTTCGAATTGGTGGCCTGTTGGCACATTGTAGCATCATATGGGACTTTTAATAATGTCTGGGGTGGCTTGTTGCCTGAGCGGTTGTATCAGAAGGGACGAGACCCCTTGATCTAGGATTCTGTGCAATCCAGCTAAATGAAGTACATTATGGAGATAAGACCATTATTTGGTCCTGAAGGAGGTGATGGCTTTGTCAGAGGTATAAACCTAATGATTTGTTGACTCGGTAGTTGGTTATGAATTTTTGCACATCTCTTCCGTCGTGGAGGTATTGTAAAGGTTAGAGTAAGACCTGTGTAAGTCATGGGGTGCAATGGGAGCATCGGATTAGTAGGATTTTGGCTAAGTTGATCAGAATATGTTATTGTGGTCTGGTGAGTAAAGTGATGAAAGGTGTGAATTCAACAGAGTTATGCAGTCATGTCTGGGTACAGCATGTAGTAATTGATATGGTTATCATATGTTGGAAACATGTCGGGCATAGAATTCCGGATGTTAGAATTGGGCTCTAAGGCTTATTTCTTGAACAAAAGGGAATATCTTCAGAATTGATCGAGCTAATGTGCTCCACTGAGTTGTGGTGGCACGAGAAGGTGCATGAGAAGTTAAACAGCGATTTCAGACTACTTCAGTATAGTTATCAGCATGTTCGAGGACGAACGTATGTTTAAGTGGGAGAGAATGTAACGACCCGACCGGTCATTTTGAGTTCTAGCACTCCGTTCAGCAATCGGAGGCCATGAGCAGATTCGTTTCAGGTATTATGACATGTACGCATGGTCGGAATTGAATTTCGGGAAGTTCAGAGTTGATTTGGAGAGAGAATTCTTGTTTCAGAAGCTTAAAGTTGAAAGAATGATATAGGATAAGATTTTTGAGTAAACGACCTTGGAATCAGGATATGAAGGTTCCGGCAGGTTTGTATGATAATTCGGACTTGGGCGTATGCCCGGATTGGATTTTGGATAACCCGGGAGCGTCTTGGCGCCTATTATGGAAGTTAGCATTTTAGAAGAAATTTCGTAAGTTTGGCTTGAAGTGAATTTCAGTGTTATCGATGTCCGTTTGGGATTTCAAGAGTGTGGATAGCTCCGTATGGTGATTCTGGAGTTGGGGGCGCAATCGGAAGTGAATTCGGAGGTCCGTAAGTCATTTTGGAGCCATTTGGCTAAAGATAGAAATTTGAAGGTTTTTGAGAAGTTTGACCAGAGGTGGACTTTTTGATATCGGGGTCGAAATCCGATTCCGGAAGTTGGAGTAGGTCCGTAATGTCAAATATGACTTATGCGCAAAATTTGAGGTCAATCGAACGTGATTTGATAGGTTTAAACATCGGAAGTAGAAGTTTGAAATTTCAAAGTTCATAAAGCTTGAATCGGGGTGTAATTCATGGTTTTAGCGTTGTTTGATATGATTTGAGGCCTCGAGCAAGTCGATAATGTGTTTTGGGATTGGTTGGTTGGTTTGGTTGAGGTCCCGGGGGCCTCGGGTGGATTTCGGGTGGTTAACGGATCAAAAATGGGATTTTGGAAGGATGAATGTTGCTGGTTGCTGTCATAACCGCACCTGCGAAAATGGGTCGCAGGTACGGAGCCGCAGATGCGGCCAGGGGAACCACAGATGCGGAACCGCATCTGCGGTAGAGGGCTTGCAAAAGCGAAAATGAGGGGGTCTGGGAAGGACCGCATATGCGGTAGAGAAGCCGCACCTGCGGAACCGCAGAAGCGGTCAACGGGCCGCAGGTGCGAAAATAGCTGGGGCAGAATGGTTGTTTTAAAATCGGATATTTGGCCATTTCTCTCATATTTTTCATGGCTAGGGCAATTTTTGGGGAGCTTCAAGAGAGGGTTTTCATCATCAATGATAAGGTAAGTTATCCCCACCTATTTTCAGTTAAATACACCAACTATGTATGGATTTGAGCATTTAAATTAGTAGAAATTTGGGGTTTGGTAGAAAGACCTAGAAATTATTGTTCTTGGAATTTGACCACGATATGGAGTGTGGAATTTAGTAAAAATTAAATATTTGAGTTCCTAAGGTCATGTGTAATCTTTATCTTCGAAAAATTTCGGATTTCGGGCACATGGGCCCGAGGGCATTTTGGTCAACTTTTCGATCGGAGCTAGGAATTGCTATAAATTATATTGTAATGAATAATTGAGCATATATTAATGGATTTGCGTAACCGTTGGCTAGTTTTGGAGCGTGGTGCATCAAGTAGAGTCTTCGGAAGGGCGTGGAATGCCGGTTATGGATCTTCGGAGCGAGGTGAGTCTCCTTTCTAACCTTGTAAGAGGGAATTGTCCCCATAGGTGAAATAACTGATTATGTGCTCCTAATTGCGGGGGCTACGTACGCACGAGGTGATGAGAGTCCGTGCGTAGCTACTATTATGCTATTGTCCGGGTAGTTAGGACTCACAAACATGTTATTCTTGGATTATTTATGGACCCATTGATAGCTTTAATTGCTTATATCACCTTGTATTAGTAAATGAATTTAAAAAGGGATTAAACGCCATTTTTCCTGAATTGTTAAAATAAAAATTGTTTTATTTGGATAAATATCCCCCGATAAGTTCTTAATTGATTGATTGAGCATGTATGTCTATGTGTACCTGCGTCGCATGCATGATTCGCGAGCAGGGTATGTGTTTATTTATGGAATGGGTCGAATGCCTCGACAGATTAAATAGATGCATCTATAGGCACGCCGCCGACCCTCGACAAGTGCACAGTTTATTTCTGTTGGATCGGGCTGTCGCCTCGGTTTTATTTGCGTATGTTATATTGTCGCTGGAGATTTTTAAGTGTGAAACTGCCCTTCGTGGCTTGATATAATTTGATAAGATAATGAAGAGTAAACCTTGAAAATCCTTGATTATTTGTTGAAGGCGTTTACCCGTTTTTCTGGCTTCGTGAATTAGAACTGCTATATAAATCCATATTTTCCTCACATTTTTAGTATATTGTCAATTGATCTCTAGTAAGTGTCGAAGTTGACCATCTCGTCTCTACTTATTCGAGATTAGGCGGGATACTCATTGAGTACACATTGTTTACGTACTCATACTACACTTCTATGCATTTTTGTTGCACAAGTATATGTATCTCTAGCAGCCTACTAAGCGTAGCAGCGCGGATGATTCTGGGACTAGGTGAGTTGCATTATTCGAGGCGACCGCGGCTAGTGTAATCCCTTTCAGCACATTGTATTTATTTTCTGTATACTGTATTTCAGACGGATGTTGTATTTTATTTTCCTATAAGTAGATGCTCATGCACTTGTGACACCAGGTTCTGGGGGGATTTTGGATTATTCAGTATTAAGTCCTTTATTGACTTTATGTTCATTTTTGTAAAAATTTTATTATCTAATATTTAATGTATAAAAAAACAATTTCCGCAAATATTAAAACTGGAATTTAATTATGCATTCTTGGTTGGCTTGCCTGACAGCGGTGTCCGGCGCCACCACGACCCTTAGTGGATTTTGGATCGTGACAGTTTTAGCGTTGTTTGATATGATTTGAGGCCTAGAGCAAGTCCGTAATGGGTTTTGGGACTGGTTGGTATGATTGGTTGGGGTCCTAGGGGCCTCGGGTGGATTCCGGGTGGTTATCGGATCGAAAATGAGATTTTTGAAAGGTTGAGGACTGCTGGTTGCTGTCATAACCTCACCTGGGGAAAGGGGCCGCAGGTGCGGTGCCACAAAAATGGCTAAGAAGGGACAGGTGCGAATTTTTGATCAAGGGCTTGAGGACCGCAGGTGCGGTCAAGGTTCCGCATCTGCGGAGAAGTGGTCGCAGAAGCGAATTGGGTCGGCTCAGAGTGGACCGTAGATGCGGTCAAATTTTCACAGAAGCGGGACCGCATCTGCGTAGGTCAAATTGCAGAAGCCAAAAAGGGCAGCCTTGGGCGGACCGCAGAAGCGATGATTGATCCGCACCTGCGGAACCGCAGAAGCAGTCAAGGGACCGCAGGTGCGGAAATCGCTGGAGGCAGAAGGGATATTTTTAATTAGGGTTTTAGTTTATTTCACCCATTTTTCATGGCTTGGGCGATTTTTGGGGGAGCTTAAGAGAGGGTTTTCATCATCAATGATAAGGTAAGATGTCCCCACCTATTATGAGTTAAATACATCAATTATGTGTGAATTTAAGCATGAATTGTGTAGAAAAACTTGGGGTTTTTGAGGAAAAACCTAGAAATTATATACTTAGAATTTAACCACGATTTTGGGTATGAAATTAGGAGAAAATCATATATTTGAATTCGTGAGTTCATGGGTAAACTTTATCTTTTAAAAATTTTGGATTCCGGGCACGTGGGTCCGAGGGTATTTTGGTCCACTTTTCGATCGGAGTTAGGAATTGCTATAAATTAGATCGTAATGAATAATTGAGCATATATTAATGGATTTGCGTAACCGTTGGCTAGTTTTGGAGCGTGGTGCATCAAATAGAGTCTTCGGAAGGGCGTGGAATGCCGGTTATGGATCTTCGGAGCAAGGTGAGTCTCCTTTCTAACCTTGTAAGAGGGAATTGTCCCCATAGGTGAAATAATTGATTATGTGCTTCTTTTTGGGGACTACGTACACACGAGGTGATGAGAGTCCGTGCGTAGCTACTATTATTGTCTGGGTAGTTAGGACCCAAAGACATGTTATACTTGGATTATTTATGAACTCATTGATAGCTTGAATTGTTTAAATCACATTGAATTAGTAAATGAATTTCCAAAATGATTAAACCTCATTTCTTAAAAAAATTGTTAAAGGAGAATTGGTTTTAATCGAATAATTATTCCCTGATAAATTCTTAATTGGCTATTTGAGCATGTATTTTATATGTACCTGCGTCGCATGGATGATTCGCGAGCAGGGTGATTGTTTATTTTATGTTGACCGCGTCGCATGGATAGATTCGTGAGCGGGGTAATAGATGCATCTATGGTTCGGACCGTTCGACCCTCGGCAGTGCACAATTTACATTTCTGTTGGATCGGGCCATCACCTTGGTGTGATTTGCGCATGTTATTTGTCGCTTGAGAATTTTAAACGTGAAATTTGCCCTTCGTGGCTTGATATAAATTGATAAGACAATAAAGAGTAAACCTTGAAAATCCTTGATTATTTGTTGAAGGTGTTTACCTGTTTTCCGGCTTCGTGAATTAGAACTGCTATATAAATCCATGATTTCCTCACATTGTTAGTATATTGTCAATTGACCCCTAGTAAGTGTCGAAGTTGACCATCTCGTCTCTACTTCTTCGAGATTAGGCGGGATACTCATTGAGTACACGTTGTTTACGTACTCATACTACACTTCTGTGCATTTTTGTTGCACAGGTATATGTAACTCTATTGGCCTACTGGCGTAGCAGCACGGATGATTCTGGGACTAGATGAGCTGCATTATTCGAGACGGCCGCAGCTAGAGCAGTCCCTTCCAGCATACTGTATTTACTTCCTGTCCACTGTATTCCGGACGAATGTTGTATTTTATTTCCCTATCAGTAGATGCTCATGCACTTGTGACACCGGGTTTTGGGAGGATTTTGAATTTTTCAGTATTAAGTCCTTTATTGACTTTACGTTCATTTTTGTAAAATCTTTATTGTTTAATATTCAACGTATAAGAAAAATGATTTTCGCAAATACTAAAACTGGAATTTGATTATGTATTCTTGGTTGGCTTGCCTGACAGCGGTGTCCGGCGCCACCACGACCCTTAGTGGATTTTGGGTCGTGACAATACTAATTGTTTTCACTTTGTGATCTAATTTTTTTAATTTCTAACACTTTTTATGGAATAAATTTATGTACCATAAGATTTTTTTTAACTTGAAAAATAATTTTACTCATATGATGAATTAAAAAAATAATTTAGTTGGATTCTCTTGCTAAATAATTAATTAAAAGATTTGATTATTTAGTTTTAACATAAAAAATAATTTATTTCTGTTGATTCAGATTCCTAATAGTTCATCTCATGTTTGAATATTTACCAGTAATTATAATTAGTCCACCATAAGTTTATTTTTAAAGAGTAAAAAGATTAATTTGACATTACACTTTTAGATCTTAATGTTTGCAAAATCATTAATGGTATGGCTCTTACCAATAATTTTCTTTCTCTCTCTCACACATTTACAATCATAAAAACTTTCTTAGTTGTTCTTTAATAATTGGGTATATTTTTCAATATTACATAAAAAATTAATAATAATAAAAATATTGAATAAGTAGGGAAGCAGTACAAACATAGTATAATAATATATTATCGTGATAGTTTTTTTTTCTCAATCTCAACGCTTTATGCAGTACGTTTAACATTAGTTTTATTTATTTTTTGGTATTGGATATTATAGAGCGACAATGTACTATCAATATGGAGGAAAAATATTAAATATTAAAAAAAATTAACATAGAAGTTGTTGTAGTCCAAAAAAATAAAGTTATTACAGTTATGTCTTTTTCCTATGAGTTCTTCTGTTTAATTATTTAAGGCTATTTTTGTCTATCAATATTGTATTCGTGTTTTTATAATAATAAGAAGTATATCCTAAAAGTAATAGAATTACATGGCTAAAAATATGTCCATATCCCGAAAGTAATTATACTAATAAAAAATTTAACGTGTTTCTAAATGTATTAGGTTTACATGCTAACATGTAGTATTATATATCTATGCCCGAAACTAATAAATCTTTTTAATACTTATTTTTCTATTTTTATATATTACTATTGATAGCTTCAATTGAAAATAAACCCCTACACCTAGTAAATTAAGTCTCCTTCTTGCTTTTAATTCTTATAAGAATCATTGAACTTGTTTTAAATTCTTATGGGAATCTACATGAGTGGTTAAAAGTTAAATAAATTTCCACGAAGTTTTAATTGAATTCAAAGTCTAAATTTTTGGAACGTCATAAATTTGAAGGATTCCTAATTTGTAGTATTATGTCCTAAAACTAATAGAATTACAAGGTTAATATTTAAAATTTTGATTAGGTCCTTTTATTATGTGTTATTATGCTTAATATTAAAAGAATATTTTTATAAACCAATATTTTATTCATGTTTTTATAATAATATAGATTAAAATCATTGATCCCGAGTTGATCTACCGATTTAGTTGATTGTAATTTTGTACGAATTATGCTCCAAATGAAAGTAAGTTGCTTCTTAAATTTGTTTTAATAATAAATAATTTTACTAAAAAGATAGTGAACTTTTGAACATTAAGTAATAAAAAAGTTATAGTGCCTTGAAAATTTCAAATTTAAATTAATTAAAAAAAACAAACTAAAAGTTGGTAAAATTTACTGGCTTTCTAATGTAGCCAAATAAAGGAAATAAATAATCATGCATAGATGTATGTGAATCATGCATATAGAATCCTAACGCAACTAGATATCGGAGTTTCTGTTTGAGGAGGATGATTAAATCTTCCTTGAACTTTTCCCTAAAGCTTTCTTGTTTAAGAAGATCTTCAGTTATATCTATCTTCTACAGCAAGAAATAAATATGAAACATATTAATTACCCCTCGGACCAATCATTACTTATCTTCTTCGTCTACTTACGTACCAGTTTCTCCTATAGTAAATAGTATTCTTTTATTTCCATCATATATCTTATGTACTACTCCGTGAGCAATGGGTCCACGCTTATCAAGGATAAAAGACATGGCAAAGATAACGAAAACAAACAATCCCAGACCTCCTGCTCCTAGAAATTGCAAAAAACTCAAACGCCGTGACGACACTGTCCATTATTACACCGACAACCTTAGTGATAGCTGTGTCCGCCTACACACCAGTCACCGTCCTAAAAGTGGCCTCGATTCTGGAGGTGGCGGTGGTTCTGAAGGTGGCAGCAGTTGTGAAGTCGGCAGCGACGGCTATGGAGGTAGCAGTTGTGGTGGCGGCGGTTGCGGTGGCGGTTGTGGTGGTGACTGAAACCTTGAAAATTAAGTAGGTTCAACTTAAAGTCACATTTCCTGGTTACGTTCTAGCTAGGCATGGTTATTTATGTCCATCTTCGTCTTGGAGAATATATTGATTTACTTGCCAATTTCTCTACTCTATTCAAGGGTTGTGCATTCGATTTATCGATTCAATTTTGACCCTTATCGATAATTACTTATCGATTATCAATTTGTACATATGCTTATCGTTATCGTTTCAATAAAGTTTCGATTTTTTCGATTTCGATTTATCGATTTTGGGGGTTTATCGATTACACCAATAAGAAATTTTGCGGGATTCCACGGAAAGTATCTCGTTATAAACGCGTCTAACTAATATGGACAAAAAGAAGCTAAAAAACACCATTTATAATATAAAAATTGTGTCAACAAGCACATGCAATAAAACTAAAGTAAGAGATCAAATGTATGCCACAAACACTCCAGCGGTATAAAAAAAACAAAACACATCATCACGACTAATTCTGTTTTCCATTAATTTGAACTCCATTCCCTTGATCTTTAAATATGATCATTCCTTAAATGTGGTAGAGGAAATAATAGGGTAAGGGACTTAGGGTAAAGGAATGGGTATAGATTAGGGAAAATAATATTGTATAGCCGCTTTCAAAATAGTAGCGGAATATATATACATTCTGTATGTTATATTAATCTACACAAATAGGTAATTACTCATTTTACAAGTGCTTACAGACTAGGGGTGTGCATTCGATTTATCGATTCAATTTTGACCCTTATCGATAATTACTTATCGATTATCGATTTGTACATATGCTTATCGTTATCGTTTCAATAAGGTTTCGATTTTTTCGATTTCGATTTCGATAACAAATAATCGATTCGATTTATCGATAAACCGATTCGAATGCACACCCCTACTCTTTTCTATGTGATATTGTTACTATTTGGAAGTCAAGAAAATTTCTTTGACTACAAAAGTTCTACACTATTTTTTATATAAATTGATCGATGATAAGTAATTATTATAACTTGCAATATTTTCCTATGTTTTAAAAGGCAGAATTGGGATTTGCTCAGGGGCGAAGCACTCTTAAAATGCCCCTGGGTTTATGTGTGGGGTTTAGTTCCATGAGACTTATGCCTCGGCCATCGGGGCTTATGCCCCGGACACGCCCAACGCCTAGAGTACTGGAATCGCCTAATAGAACTTTATGCAATTGTATGTTACTAACCTTGTAAATCCTCAAATTTTCTTAATAAATCATTGACTGTTCAAAATTACTTTTTTCTTAATCATAAATCATTAAGTTGAGAGTATTTTATGTCATAATTAAAATAAAATTTATTATACATTATCCATTAAGACTGCTATGATAATTAATTTTAAAGAAATCGTTCTGTTTGCAACAAATTTATGCAAAGAAAAATAATATTCCAATCACAAACAACTATAAAAAAAAGGATTTTATTGATAAAAATTGTAGGTTACAACTCTGTTTATCCCTTGATTCTTCCCTGCGATTTATTCTACGTGATTCGAGGGCCTTAACGGCGTATTTCTCGAACGTAGGACTTTAAGCAAGACATATTTGACATGTCTTTGATCTCTTAATGAATATTCCAAGAGTTTCATGGAATTTCGTAGATCTCATATTTGATCTTTTTGTGCATATTCTGAGATTTTATGGAATTGCTTAGATATCCTTTGAAGGACATATGTAACCTTATTTATAGGCGTGAATTAGTGTTTGGGTGGAGTAGCCACCAAGTAACCCTAATAGACTCCTAATATTTGAAGAGTTGTCTTGAATTTAAGATTTATCTTGATCTGTTAAAATATCAGTGTCTACACGTTCATTTAAAAAGTATTTATTGTATTTATTTACTTTTGTTATGTCTTTACTTTATAATAGTCCATAATTTTCTTATAATAATTTTCTAAAAAATTTTTTTCCACGTTTACGAGATACAATACATATTAATTTAATAGCTCAGTATTAATGTGATGACCCGGCCCATCGTCACATGAGTTACCGCCCCGTTTTTCCCTTATTGTGTTGCTTCATGTCTCAATATCAGTATTAGAATCGATCGGGTGTAATTGAATTGGTTTTGGTTGAAAATAAGGCACATAGCCTCTTAGAAGAAAGCTTGTTATAGAAAAAGTCAACCGAAAGTTTACTATGTGGTTAGAGGGCTCGGATGTGAATTTTGGTGGTTCGGTTAGCTTTGGGAGGTGATTTGTGACTTAGGAGTGTGATCGAAATTGAATTCGGAAGTCCGATGTAGAATTAAGCTTGAATTGGCGAAGTTTGAATTTTGGTAGATTCCGGTTGGTAGGTGAGATTTTGATCCGAGGGTCGGAATGGAATTCCGAGAGTTGCAGTAGCTTCGTTAGGTAATTTTGGATATGTCTGCAAATTTTTAGGTCATTCGGACGTCGTTTGGTCGGGTTTATGATTGAATGCGTAATTCGGAAGTTTTGATGAAAACTAGGCTTAAATCCGATGTAATTTATTGGTTTTAGCGTTGTTTGACGTGTTTTGAGGATGGGAACTAGCTTGTATAAGGTTGTTGGAGGTGTTGGTGCTTTTGGTTGAGGCCCCGGGGGCCTCGGGGGCCTCGGGATGATTTTGGAAGGTTAAACGGGAATTTTGAAGTGTTGTAGCAGGTCTGGTCTTAAAGCTTCTGGTATTTCCGCATCTGCGAAAATAGGACCGCAGGAGCGGTTATGCAGATGCGGCTCTTTGATCGCAAAAGCAGTCCTGGTGAAGGGGTGGATTTACCGCAAAAGCGGAGGGATTCCGCAAAAGCGGACACCGCGTAAGCGGTATTTGACCGCAGAAACTGTCCTGGACTCTTTAGTTGAGACCGCATAAGCGGTCAGGGTAACCGCAGAAGCGGCTTCCGCAAAAGCGGATTAAGACCGCAGAAGCGGTCGTGTGAGTAAGTGAAGCCGCAGAAGCGGACTTAAGGCCGCAGAAGCGGTCCCGCAAAAGCGGTAGCGGGACCGCAAAAGCGAAAATCGCAGAAGGGTTAAGTGAATCAGTGTATTCGAATTTCAGAAGTGAGAAAACATTTTGGGCTAAGAACTTAGGCGATTTCTGGACGATTTTGAAGAGGCTTGGAAGGAGAATCATCAGGTAAGGATATTTGGATTCGGATTATGTTATTATAGCGTAAAAATATGAATTAATCACTGAAAATTGAAGGGATCAAAGGGTAAAAATGGAGGTTATGACTTGAAGCCTAAGAGAGTCTAAAGTGATGATTTAAGGGGCCAAATAGACTCCGATTCTTGTGTATTTTATATGTACGGACTCGTGGTGAGACGAGGATTCCGAAAATATGAATTTCGTAATTTTTCGAGAAGTGGGCCCGGGGCTCGGGTTTTGCCAACTTCGTGTTTTTGGGTATTTTTTTGAGTTATTTTGACTGGGTTATGTTCTATTAGCCTATTTTGATGTATCCCTTATGGTTTTGATCAGATTCTACGCTCGAGGAGGTAGATACGAGAGGGAAAGGCTTGGCGAGTTAGATTATCGGTCGGTTAGAGGTGAGTAATACTTGTGAATGATATTCTGAGGGTTTAAAACCCCGGATTTGCACATCTTAGTGCTGTATTGAGGTGACTTGCACGCTGGACCTGAGCGTGGGGTAGAGCACCGTTGGGGATCGTGACTTGGTCC
>MU686349.1:11854-44137 GCA_026770625.1 Nicotiana glauca
GTATGTATATATATATATTGTATTGGTCAAAATCCGACCGCTACGGTAAGTCTGACCGACATCCCATCCAAGCAGCGAGGCTGCGAAAGACGGCATGGTTTATTCCATTTTTCGTACCCACAATACTCGTCGAGTCAGAAGAGAGGGAACGACAAAGGCGGACATAGTATGAAAGAGCACCAGACCAAGTACATAGCAAAGATTCTGTAACTATATACAGGGGGAAAACCCTCCGCAAGGGGGGAGGCTCCTCTTTCTTCTCTTCTCTCTTTCTTTCTTCTGCTTTGAGATCTTCATAGTCGAAGGAAGAACAAAGAAATCTCAAAGGGAATATGAAAAATGGTCTCCTCCCTTGATTAATGGGAGCCGCAATGTAAAATATCAATACGATTGGTTACCTCTATCTCATCTTGTGCATTATTTTTCCAATTCTTTTACAGATCTAGAATTTATTATGTTTAACTAAGATTTACCCTTTAATTCTCTTTAATTGATTTATTCAAAAAGGTTCCAATATCTTTTGAGTTAAATAATTTGGCGCCATCTGTGGGGATTTCTTAGTGAAATTTCCTAGTCTCTTCCAGATCAAAACCAGAAACACGATTACCCACCAAAAAGAGTGCTAAGGCAAAGCCCAACCCACGCAGGGCAAAGGAGCAACATAGATGGGGAAAGTGAGCAGAATACAGTAACCAAAAATCAATGACCCATCAACCGTTTGAAATTCCAGACAAAATGAGCAACGTTACAAACCCATTCTCATTCACCGACTAATCAGATGAGGGTAAGAAAAATATCATTTTGACTCACCTTTTGCTCTTTACTCAAGCAGGAACACAAGTGCCGCATTAGCGAGTGAGAAAAGAAACATCTCAATCGGAAAATGGAAAACTACTACAAAACAACCGAAATATCTCCCACCAATGACATCTCCAAACTAGAAAGTAAAAAATTAGACAAGGAAACTCCAATGTGTGCACAAAACAAACGTAAGCAAAACAACAATGTTTCATACTCTCCGACATTACACTCTCTGATGCAAACAATATCAAGCGAACGGGGACTCCCACTACTAGAAATCCAAAAAAAAGCGACCACAAAAAGCGACCAAAGTTGGTCGCTTACAGGTCAAAAAGAGACCAAAAAGCGTCCAAACAGGGTTGGTCGATATTTTGCTGGTCCCTTTACCTTAGGGACCGACCAACTTTGGTCTCTAAGGTAAAAGGACCAAATATTCCGGGTAAATAATATACCGACCGAATTTGGTTGCTTTAATATTTTAATAATATAAATTTAGCGACTAAAGTTGGTCTTTATATTTAAATTATATTTTTTATTTATTATTAATCAAAATATAGTGATCAACTTTAGTCTATAAACCAAATATTTTATTTTAAAATTTGAAAAATAGAGAACAAAGTTTGTCACTATTTTTTTAAACATAAGCGACCAATATTGGTCACGAATTTCAAGAATTTAATTATTTTTAAACATATGCGACCAAAATTGGTCGCTATTTTCCAGAAATTATTTTTTTAATAGACTAGCGACCAAAGTTGGTCGCTTTTTAAGAAATATAGGTTAATTAGCGACTAACCTAGGTCGCTATTGCCCAGAAAATAATTTTTAAAATAGAAAAGCGACGAATAAGCAACCAAAGTTGGTCGCTTTTCTGGGTATAGTTTTGGCAGAAACTGCCTGTTTTGGCAGCTACACCACCTGCCAGCATACCAAATCCCTATTACAAGCAACAACAACAACAATACCAACAACAACAATACAATAACAACGTTAACAACGACATTAAAAACAACAAAGTATAAAATTAAATAGAACTAATACAATAAGCTAACCAAACTAAGTTAACTCTTATTACAAGCCCATTCGAAAACCAATTCTATTTGTCTAGTTCAAAGTGTATAAAAGTCAACGAGTGTTTTGTACATCATTATCATCACCGTCTGATGAACTTTCACCACCAAGACGGTATTCAGAAGGGTGTACTTGTCGAGGACGGTAAGAACGATCACAGGGAGGACAGGAGGCACGAGCACTTGGAGGACGAGAGGAACGAGCATGAGGAAGGCGAGCCTCTAGCGATGACTCATGAGACCAGGGAATCGGAAAAACTCTAGAAGCTAGGAGATATTTGAGCTGCTCATGCATGCCCTGGCACTGAGCTTGCATGCTAATGTATTGAGCATCTCTAAGCTTTTCTCTTTCCTTGGCCGCTTCTAGCTCGGATGTCAGCTTTGTCACAGTCTCCCGCATAGCGGAGAGGATCTCCCCATCAAGTTGCTCGGTATGCGAGGAAGTCCCTATTCCTTGCATTCCACACTTATAGCGATGGAATTTCTTAGTAGGAAGCCTGTATACCTTCCCCCATTTTGGACCCCCAGCAGCCTTCGTCCACATTCGTTCAACATTCTCGTCCGAAGGTTGGATTGGCTCGCCCGACTCATTAGGTGTTTGACTGCGTATGTATTCCTCCACTTCAGTTGTGAAGCGACCCTATAAGAAAAATTACATTGAATTAGTATTTTTAAATTTATATAAATGTAAATCAAAATACTTAATGAAAAATAAAAACTTACATATACAGTCGATGCTCGGCCCTCGACCCACCTTTCTTGATCCGTCTCTTTCTTCTTCTTTACAATATGAGTCTCCTTGAATAGCTCATCTTGGTTCATCGGACGCCCCAACTTCTTTTCCTGGAAACTCATAAATTTTAGTTAATAAACAGAATAGATATACTTTGAAAATTAAAATAAATTAAGCAATTACGTACTATTCTTCTATTTATTGTCCCTAGGCTGATCGCACCTCGAGTGTGGAAGGATCCACCCTTCTCAGAGCTTTCTTTCCTTTTTCGCTCTTCTCTAAGAACTTTGTGGTAAGCCATTGATTTTGCAAATCCTCCCACAAATTCTGAAGCAACCAGTCAGGCTTCTGGTTCAACTTTCTACCTTTGGAGAAACAATGCGACAACCGCTTGCGAGCTTTGAGATGAAAATTTGCAGCCACTTCTGCGCTATAGCGATGTTTCCATACACACTTGCTCTGTATTTCAAAATTTAAATATTATATGGAAATATCATAAATATAAATAATTATACTGCTTAAAAAAATATTTATACCTTAAATTGATTGAAAATTTGCTCCTTCAGCGAGAATGAGAATTCACTCCAAGTCGCATAAGGGCTATCATAAAGCTTTCTGGTGACTTTAATGATTATCCTCGTAGTAATATTACTCGGGATGAACCTGCAATTTAATAATAAAAATATATTAATATCTTAGTAAAAACTGTACAAAAAAAAAATAAACGTAAAATTAATAAATAACTCTTACCTATCACCCTCAGGGACTGATGATCTTGCCATATTGATCATAATGCACCTCCTCGTCATCATCAGCATCAGCGTCCAAAGAATGTATATCAGAGGCATGTGTGGAAGGTGTAGGGGGGTCAGAGCTAGTATTTCGCAGGTGAAGGCCTGAAATTGATGGAGTCCCTGATGAAGATGGTTGCGATCCCTGTGACTGCGATATAGCTGGAATACCGATAGCTGTGACCCGAGTGGCTGTGACACTGATGGCTGTGATCCATGTGGATGTGACATGGATTGTTGCGATCCATGCGATGCACATGGCTGCGATCCATGTGGTCGTGAGGCGGGTGGACTGTATGTCAGAATCAATTTATAAGTGTATCAATACCTAAAAGAACCCGACCATGTGTTCCGATCGCTTCATATTCTTTTTTATATATATATATATATATATACATATATATATATATATATATGTATATATATACACACACACACACATAACACTTCACTATAATACTATAACGTATATATAACTTGTTATAGTATATGTTAGTGTGTGTGTATATATAACACACACACTTCGTGCTACTTTAACTACATATATAGCATGTTATAGTACATGATACTTTATTCATTATTTGTATTGTAACATAGTTAATGAATTACATTTATTCATCACTAGGTTATAAGTCAATGAATCAATTATAACATATTAATTGATATAAGTCGAGACATTTTGTTTTTAATATATGTACATGCATCTGAGTAGGTTATAAGTCAATGAATCAATTTACAAGTGTATCGATACCTAAAAGAACCCAGCCCTGTGTTCCGAGCGGTTCATGTTCTTATATATATATATATATATATATATATATATATATATATATATAACATGTTAGAGTATATTTTAGTGTATTCATCCCTTATATTATAAAAGTGTTAACGGATTACATTTATATTATTTAGATAGTAAATACAAAAGTGATTTTTAATTTTGACCAGTGTTGACCTGAATAGAGACCAACTTTGGTCGCTAATTATCCAGAAATTATATTTAGGGACCAAAGTTGGTCGCCAATTATCTAGAAATTAAAATTAGCGACTAAAGTTGGTCGCTAAATTTAAATCAAATTTATTTATATTTTATATAATATTTAAAATAATAATATAATTGTTAAACGTTAGGAATGGGTCCCAGATTAGCGAGCAAAGTTGGTCTCTATCTGCTTCCCCTTTCGTAAGCGATCGCTAACTTTGAATTATATTTATTTATATTTTATATATTTTTAAAAATAATAATATAATTATTAAAATTTTATAACTGGGTCCCATATTAGCGACCAAATTTGGTCTCTATCTACTTCCCCTTTCGTGAGTGACCAACTGCGGTCGCTAATTTTAAATTATATTTATTTATATTTTATAATTTTTTTAAAATAATAATATAATTATTAAAATTTTATAAGTGGGTCCCCCTTTAGCGACCAAAGTTGGTCGCTAATTTCAGTAATTCTTTGACCAAGCAAGTCTGACCAGTCCGGTCAATATTTTGACCAAATTTTCGACCAACCTTGGTCGCTAATGTATTTAGAATAATTATTTAATTATTTTCTCCAATTTAGCGACCAACTTTGGTCGCTTTTCTTGATAGACCAATTTTGGTCGCTTTTTCCCGAATTTCTAGTAGTGTCCCCCAAAGAATACCCGATTCTCAAAATATTGGAACTGACGACGGGTATATATTTTGAAAAGTTCGAAGTAACACCCTTAAGGCCAAGGGCCTTCGCCAAAAGGAAGAGTTCAACTTTGATCGAACGACGATGAGTTAAAATTTTGACAAGTTCGAAGTGACACCTTTTAAGGCCAAGAGCCTTCACCAAAAAGAAGAGTTCGACCTCGATCGAACGACGACGGGTTAATATTTCTACAAGTTCGAAATAACACCCTTTGAGGCCAAGGGCCTTCGCCAAAAAGAAGAGTTCAACCTTGATAGAATGATGCCGGGTTAATATTTTGACAAGTTCTAAATAACACCCTTTAAGGCCAAAGGCCTTCGCCAAAAAGAAGAGTTCAACCTCGATCGAACGATGATGGGTTAATATTCCGACAATGTAACGACCCAACCGGTCATTTTGAGATTTTGCACTTTTCTTGCCAGTTATCAGGCATGAATTGCCCCGTGTAATGTATTAAGACTTATGTAAATCGTTGGTTTTGGTTTTCAGGTAAATCAGAATGAATTTGGAAGAACAGTTCTCAGTTTAAACCTTAAACTTTGAAAGGTTTGACCAAGATTTGACTTGTTTGTATATAATCTCAGATCAGAGTTTTTATGATTTGGTTAGCTCCATTAGTTGATTTGGGACTTAGGAGTGTGATTGGAATGCATTTTGGAAGTCCGTGGAAGGTTTAGGCTTGAATTGGCAAAATTGAGATTTTGGCGTTTTCTGATTGATAGGTGAGATTTTGATATAGAGGTCATAATGAAATTCTGAGAGTTTAAGTAGCTTCGTTGTGTAATTTCGGATATGTGTGCAAAATTTCAGGTCATTCGGACGTGGTTTGGTTGGGTTTTTGATCAATAGTGTAATCTAGAAGATTTTGGGATTCTTAGGCTTGAATCCGATGCAAATTTGATGTTTTGATGTTGTTTTGTGTGTTCTGAAGGTTGGAAAAAGTTTGAATGGTGTTATGGGATAAGTTGGCATGTTTGGTTGAGGTCCCGAGGGCCTCGGGTGAGTTTCGGGAGGTTAAACGGATCAATTTCATGTTTTGAGAGTTGCAGAATTTCAAGCTTCAGTTGCAGGTATTTTGTTCATTGCGATCGCATAGAAGCTTTTGGAGGGAGAATTTTAATTGTTCTTCACGTTTGCATAAGTGGAGGTGCGATCGCATAGTAGGATGGAATTGTTGATCGCGAACGCGTAGTGAAGGTCGCGTTCGCATAGAGTGAAGAGGACCTGGGGTCTCAGTTGGAATTTGTTCATTGCGAACACGGAGGGTTATCCGCGATCGTGTAGAGTAATATGGCAGTGTATTGCGTTCGCATGGGTTTTATTACATTCGCATAGGGTTAAAACAGAGAGGTGAGTTTTTGTGCTTCGCGATCGCGAAGGTTTTCCTGCGATCGCGTAGAAGAAATTATGCATGGGCAGAATGTTTTTAATCTCGTCTTGTCCGCGATTTTGAGGCTTATTTCCTCCATATTTGATCATTTTTGGAGCTTTTTGAAGGATATTTAAGAGGGTTTCAAGGGGAAATGTTTGAAGGTAAGAATTCTGGACTAAAAACTCGATTCTTATGTGAATTCCACCTAAAAAAATATGAAATCTAAGCCTAAAATTGAAGAACTAGGGCTTGAAATTGGAGACCTAAAATTTAGAAATTTAAGGGTCATTTGTGGATGAATTTTGATGTTCTTGGTATGTATGAACTCGTGAGAGGATGAGGGTTCCATTGATGTTAATTTTATCGAGTTCCGAGACGTGGGCCCGGGGGCAAGATTTGAGCAATTTCGGGATTTTGGTGTTAAATTGGATATTTTCGAGTGGGCTTCGCTTCCTTGGCATATATTAATGATTATGTACTGATTGTGGCTAGATTTAGAGCATCCGGAGGTTGATTCATGCGGGCGAGGCATCGCGAGCTAGAGTTTGGACCGGATCGAGGTAAGTAGTGATTGTAAATACTGTCCTAAGGGTTTGAAACCCCGGATTACACATCGTTGTATTATTTTGAGGTGACACACATGCTAGATTACGAGCGTGGAGTTGTGCCCCGTTGGATATTGTGACTTGGTCCGTCCCGTACAATTGTTCAGTCGTGTATTTGATTTGAAACGTTATGATATTCCATGTTCTAGAGATTGATATTATATTTTGGGTTGTATCCCATGTTTGGGTCCTTGTGCCGACCTGTTGAGACCCTTAAGGGCATTTTTACTATTTTTTCTTACTTTATTTGTTTTGAAAGCATATCCTCAGTCATGTTTTTACCTGGTTATTGTTCAAATCAGGTTTTATCACTATATTTCTCACAAAAAATGTGAAAATTATTTGGGCTGGGTTCCCTGTTTTACTGAGATAGACCGAGGGTTTGATTGTGAGGTTAATGACTGAGAGGGGCCGAGGGCCTGGTTGCTAGGATTATATATCTATGGATCGGGCTGCACGCCGCAACAATATATATATATATATATATATATATATATATATGGATCAGGCTGCACGCCGCAACGATATGTTGGATCGGGTTGCACGCCTCAGCGATATAACGCTTGGCTGTAGGAGCCCCTCTGGAGTCTGCACACCCCCAGAGAGCGCATTCGATTATATATATAGATCGGGCTACACGTCGCAGCGATATATGGATCGGGTTGCACGCCACAACGATTACTATATGGTACCTATTGAGTGTGAGTGTTGAGTGTGAGCGTTGATTGGTAAGAGTTGAGCCACGAGTGACTAAGAGGCAAGCCCAAGGGGCGATAGATATATACATGCACATGAGTGATGTTTGCCTGAGGGGCATGATTATGAACTTATTGATTTTCACTTCTCTTTAAAGTGAGCTTCTATTGAATATGTTGATTTAATGACTGTTTTAACTCATCTTTATACTGAGCCTCTATCGAAAATGTTAGATAAATGTTTTTAAACAACGTTCATTTAAGCTGGGGTTTATGAGATGTTCAAAACTTAATCACTGATTTGGTTTTTGTTATTTCCACTGAGATTTTTCTTGTTAGGAGTTATTTATGACTCCTGTTTTGCCCGAGGGGCTATTTACGAACTATGTTTTGCCCTAGGGGCTGATTATGGTTTTCAACTCTTTTATTAAAAATGGTATTGAACCCCTACTGAATCTGTCGGAAGGCATTTTAAACGATTTTTACCAAAAGCTGGATTATAAAAGAGGCGATTGACTCGTATTCTGATTTAGCAGCATGTGCCTTATTGAGTTCAACATAAATGTGGATTCATTGTTTCCTACTGCTCAGTCCTTATTTACTATTATTACTTACCGGGTTGGAGTACTCACATTACTCCCTGCACCTTGTGTGCAAATTCAGGTATTTTAGAACCCAATAGCGGTTGTTGGTTGCTTAGGCGCGGAGTCATCAGAGTTAGCAAGGTGGGTGCATGACGTTCGCAACACCATTTCCTTCATCTCATTTCATTTCTGTACTTAGTACATTTTACTATTTTTGTTGTATTCAGACCTTGGTAGATGCTCATGACTAGTGACACCCCGATGTCGGGTTTGTGTAATTATTCCGCATTTTCTTATTTTAAATGTTCATTATGGGATTAAAGGTTTATAAATGGTATAAAAACAACTTTTAATATAAAATGGTTGACTTGGGAAATTGTGTCGGCTGGCCTTGTCTTCACGAGAGATGTCATCACGATCGGGTCCGGTTTGGGGTTGTGACAAGTTGGTATCACAGCCTAGGTTGCATAGGTCTCATGAGTCATTAGCAGGTTTAGTAGAGTCTCGCGGATCGGTACGGAGACGTCTGTATTTATCCTCGAGAGGCTGCAGAACCATTAGGAAAAACTTCATATTCTTGAATTCTTATGGTGCGTCCTTGATTCAGCTTGAAATGTGACTTTTTAAATTCCTTCCACACATTCATATGTGCGCATGAGCGCTCAGTATCAGATGTGTACAATGGCTTGTGATTCCCTGATCGAGAGGCGAGATGTGATCTCTGCGAGTTGATGTTGGGGCATGTCTGGAGGACTTGAGGCCGAATCTTTGCCTATAGTTGAGCACCAAGGTGCTGATTGTGTGAGCAAGTGTCTTTGAACTGATATGTTTGTTAGTGTCCCTATTAGTGGAAGTGACAGCTGCATGGTATGTGATGAGTATGCTCTGACTGCAAGATGTATTCTTATGAATTGGAAGCGACGAAGAGGGTCTGCTGGAGGATAGAAGAGCTATTAGGTGCTTGATTTTCATCTTGATTTGAGGTATAGCCCCGAGTTATGGGTTTGCAAAGAATCTTTTCACGTTTAACAGTTGTTAGTGAAGTAAATTTTATGTTGCGGTATGAGTTCAGACTCAAGGAGACTAAGTGACTGCATAATGTTTGTGACAATGGAAGGTATACAGAAATGTTAGTTGGAAGCAAAACAGGTAGGTTATCTCCTGCGGAGTGTTATGAAGTTTGTGTGATCCTTATGTTGTTTTTGGAAGATCTCCTTCACCAGTGAAGTATACATGTTGCAATTTGAATTTTGATCGCTTAAGAGAGTGGGCTTGACTGTTATAAGGGTGAATGCAAGATTTGCAGAAGATTTGAAGTACTAGATGGTCTGTGTTGCACGAGCTTATGAAGGATTGAGTTTAATCTCACTATGGAATTATGGCACTAATAGAGTATATGCATTATGAGTTATTGTTTGTTTTGATCTATGGCTTCGATCCAAGTGGGGGAGTCTGCTATTGATTAGGTTATTGCACGGTTATTTGCCATGCCAGTTCTAGTTTTAGGCATTCAGGTGAGTCACTTATGGCCTGCGGAGATTGAGACCGAGGATGGCTCGAGTAAGGGAATAATTCTTAACAAGGGTTATAGGATGTTTCATAGGTGTGTGAGAATCATGGGATGTCTTGAGTCGTTGTTGGTAAAGGATGCTAGGTGCATAGAGCAGAAAGTTGCTTGGTTGTAATGGAATAATGTCACATTCTACAGTGTCAGAGTGCTAATAAGGCACGGGTTGTTCGGTTTGTTTGATCAGGCTAATTGCAATTTGAGTAGAGTGGATTACTCTCTGGAATTGTTCTAATGGTTTCAAGATTTTACATGTAACAGTTGGGTATCTTCAAGTTGTATATGTTGCTAGAAACTGAGTTTCATTAGAAGATGTCAAGATTTGTGGTGTTTTCTATATTAATTATGGGATTCTATGTATCAGTGTCGGGAATGTGAAGGTAATGGCTTTGGATATGTAGCATGTCTCTTTAGGGTGAGCATTTTTAATGTGGTGCTTTTGAAAACATTTGAGAGAGTACTCAGTGGGTGAAGAGCCTTAAACAGTGTGATTTCATGCTTGGGTCTCGTATGGTAAGTCTGGGTTGAGGAATTGTGGTGCTACAGTAAGAGGGTATATCAAGTTGAAAGTAAATTAAAAGGAAACTCGGATAGATGGGATAGCTTGGTAGTGGGTTGGATCGGTATGGTAAGGATATGATTAGCTCTTGGATGCTTATGAGGTAATGAGTTATACAGGTATTTTGCAGCGATGCTTTTAGGTTTTGATGGCTCGTGTAGATCGGTCTAGTTAGAAGGATTCAGTCCTAACAGTTTAGTTTTTTGCAAATGGAATTTGGAGAGTTCTTGTTGATTTCTACCGTGGTTGGAGATGTGTATTTTCTACGAGTGTGAGAAGCATGTGATGTGTAGTGATTTTTTTTCTAGATGGGATCAATGGAAGTTCTTGGGTAGAAGGGTTACAATTTAGTTCTGAAAGGAAGTTCATAAAACTCTTAGGCAGCGGGTAGCCTCAGATGATTAAGGAAATGGTATTTCTAATTGGAAGTGATTTGACGAGGTTATATGTTTCAAAAAAAGGTAATGTGATTAAGTTGATGGCACTTCGGTAGTATTCCGACACTTTCTGGCTAGATCGACTACTGATATTTGAGTTTTCTCGGTGGCAGAGAGAAATTATTGAGTATCTCCCGTTGAATGATTGGGTATTTGAGGTGTGGTATGTGTTCGGACGGCGGAATTAGGATCAGATATGGTAATTTGCATGCTTTATGGACTTGGAGACTGGAAGTTCTCATATACAGGTTAACGCGTGGTTGTGGATGGCAAAATATGGTTAAGTTAGTCATATGTTAGTATGTGCTATGATTCAGTCGTTGTGAACCTTCGGAGGATTATTTATCTGTTGTGGGTTATTAGAATTGATGTGTGGTTCATTGGTAGACCTATATGGATGTGTGTTCTGCATCGAGATGACTTGTTGACTTCGAGTTGCTATTGATAAGGGATGTGTTGATTCGGTTGTTATTGAGCTGTTAGTAATAGGGGGAATCTATGAGTTATCTTTCTGTGTTGCGGGGCATTAGTGGCTGTGGGTTATAGGCACATGTGGTGCAGTTCCATTGGGGTTTCGTAGTGGAATTCAAGTAGGAAAAGTACTGGGTATTGCTCAGTGGATGGCGTGTCGGTTATGTCCTTCGGGTATGTGTAATGTATGTCAATTGCTTCGTGGTGGTTATGATGATTTCTTTAGTTTTAGACATTATATTGCGCATGGTTGTCGATTTTGAGCATAGTGACTTGATGCGTTTCATGTGGACTAGTGTTTGCATGGGATTGCACATTGGAGCGAAACTTTGTGGATGTATGATCTGGCGGGATGTATTTGTCTATTTCTAGGATGCGTGACGGGTTCTCAACATTGTGTGTGGTGATACCGGTGAGCTTGCGGTACAGCTCTGTCTTTTGAGTCATTTTCATGATTTGAGTATGTTCGGATTTTTGCTTATTGGTGCGCGAGTTGCACGAGTTGTGGCTTTAGCCTGTATTGATACTTCATGTCACCAGGGTAATTGTGTTGGATTAGATGAGCTCATTGTGTTCTTTAATGAATATAACGGTTCGACTTCAGCATGTTGGAAGGATAATATCGAGGTTCGGTATAAAAATTTGCTATGGTCTTGCCATAGGGGAAGTGGCTTCATGAATAGTTGATCTGAGAAATGGTTAGGGCTCACTGAGTGTTTCGTTTATCATTGGCAGTATATGAAGGTGTGGGAATGAGACTTTAGTTGATACGAGGTTTCTACCGGTATTCAGTTATTGTGTGTCGCTGTTGTGATTAGAAGTAATCGCTACAAGTGTTTGGGGTATGTGGTGTACCATGTAATTGCACCTGAAGTTGCAGGTATGGGTTAATATAGCTTGTTCGGGCTTATTCAGATTATAAATGTGAGGTTCGAATCTTGTGGATGATTTCAGAAGCGGAAATGTGGTTCTAAGGTTTACGGCTAGGTTGGATTGTGAAAATCTCAGTTACATTGTTTCATAGGACCTATATGAGATAGGGTGACGTGGGGTCACCCCCAGGTTTATACATGGTAAGGTTATCAGCGACGGGTTGGCTTTTGTAACAACTCTGGGCACGTTCGAGGATGAACGTGTGTTTAAGTGGGAGAGGATGTAACGATCTGACCGGTTGTTTTGAGCTTTTTCACTTTTCTTGCCAGTTCTTGGGCATGACTTGCCCCGTGTAATGTATTATGACTTATGTAAATCGTTGGTTTTGGTTTTCAGGGAAATCAGAATGAATTTGGAAGAACAGTTCTCAGTTTAAAGCTTAAACTTTGAAAGGTTTGACCAAGATTTGACTTATTTGTATATGAGCTCGGATCAGAGTTTTTATGATTTGGTTAGCTCCGTAAGGTGATTTGGGACTTAGGAGCATGATCGGAACATATTTTGGAAGTCCTTGGAAGGTTTAGGCTTGAATTGGCGAAATTGAGATTTCGGCATTCTTCGGTTAATGGGTGAGAATTTGATATAGAGGCCGTTTAATGAAATTCTGAGAGTTGTAGTAGCTTCGTTGTGTCATTTGGAATGTGTGTGCAAAATTTCAGGTCATTCGGACGTGCTTTGGTTGGATTTTTTTTGTCAAAAGCGTAATCTAGAAGATTTTGGGATTCTTAGGCTTGAATCCGATGCAAATTTGATGTTTTGATGTTGTTTTGATGCTGTTTTGAGTGTTCCGAAGGTTGGAACAAGTTTGAATGATGTTATGGAATAATTTGGCATGTTTTGTTGAGGTCCCAACGGCCTCAGGTGAGTTTCGGGAGGTTAAACTGATCAATTTCATGTTTTGAGAGTTGTAGAATTTCAAGCTTCATATGCAGGTATTTTGTTCATTGCAATCGCATAGGTGTTGCGATCGCATAGAAGCTTTTGGAGGGAGAATTTCATTTGTTCTTCACGTTCTCATAAGTGTAGATGCGATCGCATAGTAGGATGGAATTGTTGATCGCGAACGCGTAGCGAAGGTCGCGTTCGCATAGAGTGAAGAGGACCTGGGGTCTCAGTTGGAATTTGTTCATTGCGAACGCGGAGAGTTGTCCGCGATCGCGTAGAGTAATATGGAAGTGTATTGCATTTGCATAGGGTTAAAACTGAGAGGTGAGTTTTTGTGCTTCGCGATCGCGGAGGTTTTCCCGCGATCGCGTAGAAGAAATTATGCCTGGGCAGAATGTTTTTAAGCTCGTCTTGTCCGTGATTTTGAGGCTTATTTCCTCCATAGTTGATCATTTTTGGAGATTTTTGAAGGATATTAAAGAGAGTTTCAAGGGGAAATTTTTGAAGGTAAGACTTCTGGACTAAAAACTCGATTCTTATGTCCACCTAAAAAATTATGAAATCTAAGCCTAAAATTGAAGAACTAGGGCTTGAAATTGGAGACCTAAAATTTGGGAATTTAAGGGTTATTTGTGGATGTATTTTGATGTTCTTGGTATATATGAACTCGTGAGAGAATGAGGGTTCCATTGATGTTAATTTTATCGAGTTCCGAGACGTGGGCCCGGGGGCCCGGTTTGAGCAATTTTGGGTTTTTGATGTTAAATTGGATATTTTGAGTGGGCTTCGCTTCCTTGGCATATATTAATGATTATGTACTGATTGTAGCTAGATTTGGAACATCCGGCGGTCGATTCGTGCGGGCGAGACATCGCGGGCTAGATTTTGGACTGGATTGAGGCAAGTAATGGTTGTAAATACTGTCCTGAGGGTTTGAAACCCCGGATGACACATCGTTGTATTATTTTGAGTTGACGCACATGCTAGATGACGAGCGTGGAGTTGAGCACCATTGGGGATTGTGAATTGATCCGTCCTTTATGATTTTTAAGTTGCGTATTTGATTTGAAACCTTATGATATTCCATGTTCTAGAGATTGATATTACATTTTGAGTTGTATGCCATGTTTGGGGCCTTGTGTCGACCTGTTGAGACCCTTAAGGGCATTTTTTCTATTTTTCCTTACTCTATTTGTTTTGAAAGCATATCCTCAGTCATGTTTTTACCCGGTTATTGTTTAAATATGGTTTTATCACTATATTTCTTTTAAAAAAATGTGAAATTTTTTTGGGCTGGGTTCCCTATTTTACTGAGATAGACCGAGGGTCTGATTGTGAGGATTATATATCTATGGATCGGGTTGCACGCCGAAAAAGAATATATATATATATATATATCGGGCTGCACACCGCAGCGATATGTTGGATCGGGTTGCACGCCGCATCGATATAGCGCTTGGGCTGCAGGAGCCCCTCTGGAGTCTGCACACCCCTAGTGAGCGCAGTCGACTATATATATGGATCGGGTTGCATGCCAAAACGGTTACTGTATGGTACCTATTGAGCGTGAGCGCTGATTGGTAGGAGTTGAGTCATGAGTGACTGAGAGGCTAGCTCGAGGGGCGATCGATATATACATGCACATGAGTGATATTTGCCTGAGAGGCCTGATTATGAACTTATTGATTTTCACTTCTCTTTAGAGTGAGCTTCTATCGAATATGTTTATTTAATGACTGTTTTCACTCATCTTTATGTTGAGCCTCTGTCGAATATGTTAGATAAATGTTTTTAAACAACGTTCATTTAAGCTGGGGTTTATGAGATGTTCAGAACTTATTCACTAATTTGGCTTTTATTATTTCCAATGAGATTTTTCTTGTTAGGAGGTATTTATGACTCCTGTTTTGCCCGAGGGGCTGTTTACGAACTATGTTTTGCCTAAGGGGCCGATTATGGCTTTCACCTCTTTTACTAAAAATGGTATTGAACCCCTACTGAATCTGTCGGAAGGCATTTTAAATGATTTTTACCAAAAGCTGGATTATAAAATAGGCGATTGACTCGTATTCTGATTTAGCAGCCTGTGTGCTTATTGAGTTTAACATAAATGTGAATTCATTGTTTCCTACTGCTCAGTCCTTATTTACTATTATTACTTACCGGGTTGGAGTACTCACATTAATCCCTGCACCTCGTGCGCAGATTCAGGTATTTCAGAACCCAGTAGCGGTTGTTGGTTGCTTAGGCGCGGAGTCATCAGAGTTAGCAAGGTGGCTGCACGACGTTCGCAACACCATTTCCTTCCTCTCATTTCATTTCTGTACGTAGTACATTTTACTATTTTTGTTGTATTCAGACCTTGGTAGATGCTCATGACTAGTGACACCCCGATGTTGTGTTTGTGTAATTATTCCGCATTTTTTTCTTTTAAATGTTCATTATGAGATTAACAGTTTTATAAATGGTATAAAAACAACTTTTAATGGAAAATGGTTGACTTGGGAAATTGTGTCGGCTGGCCTTGTCTTTACGAGAGGCACCATCACGATCGGGTCTGGTTTGGGGTTGTGAGAGACAAGTATGAAATAACACCCTTTAATAGCAAGGGCCTTCGCAAAAAGAATAGTTCGACCTCGATCGAACGAAGACGGGTTAATATTTCGATAAGTTCGAAATAATACCTTTTAAGGCCAAGGATCTTAGCCAAAAAGAAGAGTTTGACCTCGATCGAACAATGACGGGTTAATTTTTTGACTAGCATGATATAAAACCCTTTAAGGCCAAAGGCCTTCGCCAAAAAGAAGAGTTCGACCTTGATCGAACGACGATAGGTATATATTTTGACAAGTTCGAAGTAACACCCTTAAGTCCAAGGACATTCGTCAAAAGGAAGAGTTCGACTTTGATCCAATGACGACGGGTTAATATTTCAACAAGTTCAAAGTAATACCCTTAAGGCCAAGGACCTTCGCTAAAAAGAAGAGTTCGACCTCGATCGAACTACGACGGGTTAATATTTTGACAAGTTCGAAATAACACCCTTTAAGGCCAAGGGCCTTCGCCAAAAAGAAGAGTTCGACCTCGATCGAATGACGACAGGTTAATATTTCGACAAGTTCGAAATAACACCCTTTAAGGCCAAGGGCCTTCGCCAAAAACAAGAGTTCGACCTCGATCGAACGACGACGATTTAATATTTTGACAAGTTCGAAATAACACTCTTTAAGGACAAGGGCCTTCGCTAAAAAAAGAGTTCAACATATTTCGACAAGTTCAAATTAACACCCTTTAAGGCCAAGGTCTTTCGCCAAAAAGAAGATTTCGACCTCAATCGAATGACGACGGGTTAATATTTCGACAAGTTCAATATAACACCCTTTAAGGCCAAGGGCCTTCGCCAAAAAGAAGAGTTCGATATCGATCGAACGACGACAGTTTAATATTTTGACAAGTTCAAAATAATACTGTTTAAGGCCAAGGGCCTTCGCCAAAAAGAAGAGTTCGACCTCGATCGAACAACGAAGCATTAATATTTTGACAAGTATGAAATAACACCCTTTGAGGCCAAGGGCCTTAACAAAAAAAAAGAGTTTGACCCTGATCGAACGATGACGGGTTATAATTCGACAAGTTCGAAATAACACCCTTTAAGGCCAAGGGCCTTTGCCAAAAAGAAGGTCCGACCTTGATCAAACAATGACGGGTTAATATTTCGACGAAAGTTCAAAATAGCACCCTTTAAGGCCAGGGACCTTCGCCAAAAAGAAGAGTTTGACCTCAATCGAACGACCACGAGATAATTTTTCAACAAGTTCGAAAAAACACCCTAAAAGCCAAGGGCCTTCACCAAAGAGAAGAGTTCGATCTCGGTCAAATGATGACGGGTTAGTACTTCGACGAAAGTTCAAAATCATGCCCTTAAGGCCAAAATCCGTCGCCGATGAAGAAAATTTAAAATATTCCTAAGGCTAAAGGCCATAAAAAAAACAAGTAGGGAAAGAAAGACTGGGACTCACGACGGGTTAATACTTCAAATGCTATTCAATCCGAATAAACACTAAATTCCCAAAGAATACGGAACTCGCCATGCGAGAATCTACTTCATGCCAAAGTCATGAAAATCAAAACAAGAAAAAGTATAGAGGGCATATAACAACGAAAAATTCCTTTTTATGCAAAGTCACTGTTCAAACAGCCGCAGATTACATACAGCTTGAATCAATAGTCTAAACAAGGAGAGAGAAATAATGACAGAAAAAAATACAGAAAACACACAAAGACAGCTATCCTTTCACTCCGCATCATCATCGCCACCCTCTTCACCACCATCTACAGGAAATCCTCCCTCAGCATCTGCGCCCTCATCAACTTCCGGTGTCGCTGAGTCATATCCACAATTAACACGAGCCTCTCGTACCTTTGCCCATGCTCCTTCATACGCGGCCTTGGTAACATTGCCCACCTCCCACAAGCTCTTATATATATATCCCACTGAGATTCAGCATGAACCCAAAGCTCGTGCAAGTGAAGGGGAACAATGACTGAGGAAGACATGATTTGAGCCAACAATCGTTCCTTTTTGGCCTCCAGAGCGACAACCTGATCTCCGAAGATCGATGCTTCATAGTCAAGCTCACTAATGCGTTCCTCAAGCCTCACCTCCATTAGCGTGGTTGTCGCCCTCTCCTATTCTTGCTCGGATTGGAGGACGGTGTTCTCTAGGGCCGCCACCCTTGTTGAAGCCGAAGAACAGGCATTTTCAATGCTCTCCAATTTGGTAATCTTTCTCTCCAACTCAGCCAATTTTTCCATCCACTCCGCGCTCATCACCTCGACCCAAAGAAGTTTCTGATCCAACTCAAGCTCTTCGTCTTTAACACAAAGGTGCTCCTCGAGTGCACTCTTACTACCAATAGCCTGCATCAATTCTTGATCCCTCTTCTCCAGATCCTCACCAAGAGATTGATCACCAGGGTTCGCCTTTAGCTGCTGGTGCATCTCACGACACTTGTTACGATAGTGTCGATACTTCTCCGATATCTTCAAGAAAATCTTGGTCCGAATGTCGGCCCTATGAATACTCTCTATTTCCACCATGTTCGTCTGAAAAATGAGAAGATGGGTTAAAACCATATCACCAAGAAAATGAGAGAAATATGAAAGAAAAAGTGTAAAATAGTCTCAAGCCCATATCGGCCACTTCGTCCATCAAATCAATATCGGAAAAATCCCGAAGAACCGCATTCTCGGCAGCAGAAACACAAAATCTTGAACTGTCGCACCAAATCCTCCATGTCCCCCAGGAAATTGATATCCGATGAGATCTTGAGAATACGGGACGGGCCTCCCACATGAACCACCGAGTGGGTAAGACCCTTTTCAAACATCCTAATATCATCAGGAGCAAGGTCCGACTTGGATTCGTAGTCATCGACCACGATGCCCTTTCCTTTCTCAACAGCTGAGGAGGAAGCACGATCAGGTATAGAGGAAGAAGGCCCATCCGAAACCATAACGGCGGCCTCAGAAATATGGCCCCTCATCACGGCAGGTTGCTGATCAATGACAATAACAGAAATCTCCGTCGACGGGGAAGATACAATGATTGGCTCCGTCTCTACAGGCGAAGTGGTATCAACCCCCGCCCCAGATCCCGTCAAGGGAGAGTCTTCTTCCAGATGTATTACAGTCGGACGTTTTGACCCAAACTCCACTCGTCGCCTCTTGGACGGACCCTCTCCTTCCTCAGTACGGGGAGACTCACCCGTCAGGTGAGCGGCACTGGTCGGAGCCTCAGTCTAAGGAGTGCCCTCCGTAGGTATAACCACAGCCGCGAACTCAATTGAAGCATCCCTCGATGAAGATCGGCAGTAAACACTGCAGCAGGGCAAGTAGACGATGCAGGCTGACAAAAAGCTAATAGAGGGGCCCTCGCTGTCCGCACTCTCCCTGACATCGATGAATAGCAAACAAGAAACCAAACAAAAGGAGTAGAGACAAATAGCAAGCAGAAATGACATCTCACCTGTAAGGGGCTTGCGCCCATATTTTTCATAGAAAGTCAACCATGTGCGGACCCCCACTGTATGAAGAAGGATAGCGCTCACCCACTTACTGATACCTTCAACTGGTGGAGGGGCAGTTTTGCAGCTATAGAAAATGTAACAGGGTTTAGTACTACAATGGAAAGCGGTTGGGCATCTCTTCGACTAAAAACATAGAAACATACACGCAAAGTTCCACTTCTCAGGGAACCCCATAGGATCCTCCACAAGGTGCTCGGTCCATACATAGAAGTAATTCTCTTAGAAGAGACGGTTAGCCCTATCGTCTATCTTCACCACCAGGCTCTTCGACCCCCGATGGAGCATGTGATTCATCGTGATGCAAATGAGCTGAGGGGCAAAGATATTGAGCATGTGCTCCAAAGTAATCACACGACCGGTGAGCTCCGCAAACTTGAGCAACATAAGGAACAGCTTATCAGGTACGACAAAAGTTGAGTAGGTCATACCTCGTAAAAGCAGCAGAAATCTACTACTAGGAGAGGGAGAGGAAGCGTTTACCTAATAAGAAAATGGTAGGCATAAAACACGCAGTACCCGGGGCGGTCAAAATAGACTATGTCGTCCCCTACCGCCAGACACATTTCAATGTAGTGAGGAATTCCCCACCTAGATATTTATTTTGAAATCTCCTCTTTCGGCTCCTCCTCGGAAGGACTGTGGAAGTCGGTTCATACTTTCCCAGGGTGAGGCAAGATCTCGGCTACCGACGGGACCTCCTCATCCTCTACTACTTCTACTCCTCCGTTGGTCAGAACATCATTCTCCGGCACCACAATTGTGACAGGGAGGTCAGCGCAAGAAGAATCACCAGCCATTGTGTCAATTTGGTAAAACATAAAGATAAAGAAAAGGAGGGATGAAAGTTTCAGTTATCCGGGGACAAGTAAAAATTTGAAGTGTAAGAAAAAAGTATATTCGCAAAGTTCTTTCAAGAAAAGGGCAAGGAATTGTCAATCGAATGATGTTTTCCTTCTATTTATAAGAGACATAAATCCCCCAAGCACAAAATTCAAGAGTCTCCAATCGAATTTGATAGGGAACGAAATGTTTCAATTCCCTGGGAACGTGTGTCATAATGGTGGCAGCCACGAACAACGTTTCAATCCAAATGACGTTTCGGTTTCGAAACGGCCGCAACGGTCCAAAGATATCAAAAGAGTGTTGTCATCTCATCCGAGTCTAAGGATCATACCCAAGGGGTAGGCAGTCAGATTTCGCTCAGATATGTAGTAATCATAATACTCCTGCCTGGCCCGACGCGGGATGACCCCGGCAGAAGGAGGGACTAACTGTATTGGTCAAAATCTGACCCCTATGGTCAATATGATTGATATCCCATCCAAGCAGCGCGGATGCGAAAGACGACATGGTTTATTCCATTTCTCGTACCCATAATACCCATCGAGTCAGAAGAGACAATGTCCAGGGGATGACAAAGGCGGACGTAGTATAAAAGAGCATCAGACCAAGTACATAGCAAAGACTCCATAACTATATATAGAGGGAAAAACCCCTCTGAAGGGGAGGGGGGCTCCTCTCTCCTCTCTCCTCTCTTTCTTTCTTCTCCTTTGAGATCTTCACAGTGGAAGGAAGAACAAATCAATCCCCGAGGGAATATGTAAAATGGTCTCCTCCCTTGATTAATGGGAGCCACAATGTAAAATATCAATAAAATTGGTTACCTCTATCTTATCTTATGCATTATTTTTCCGATTCGTTTACAAATCTGGAATTTATTATGTTAACTAAGATTTACCCCTTCATTCTCTTTAGTTAATTTATTCAAAAATGTTCCAATATCTTTTGAGTTAAGCATATATATATATATATATATATATATATATATATATATATATATATATATAGAAAATATAGTTAATGACTTGCTATAAATATAAAGTTACTAAATAAGATATACATATAGTGTAAAAATCAGTTAGATTGTATTTACACTAACTGAACCTTTGAGAATGACATTTGATCATTAAATTGAAACTAAAACATAACAACCAAAAACGAGAAAAATCATTTATTAAAAAAATTATAGGTCGATATAAAGAAGAAAAGCTTCATGAGCTTTGATTCACTAGTAAAAACTTAAAACCACTCTTTTGACCTCGTTTATGCCGGGCTTCTTCTTTGATGTCTGACAGATAAATAAAATTGCTGAACCTACGAGCCCTCATTTATCAATATTTTTGTGTAATTTACGAAGTTCACCAGAGTTCTTAATTGGCTGACTTGCATTATCGACAACAATGATCAGAGTAGTTGTTTTTTCATAAAAATAAATAGTTCTAACTGCCCAAAGTTGTTATTTTAGGATGCACCTAGACATAAGAAGGGGAAGGGAGGGTGAACTGTTTCTTGCCCAAATTTCGCGTGCCAAAGAACCCGATTCTCACTACTAGAAATTCGGCCAAAATTGGTCGCAGTCAACCGGTAGACTTCGGCCGATCGAAAAACCGATCGACTCCAAAGTCGTTCGGTTTTTAAAAATATTTTTTTTATTTTTTTTTACGAAATAGACCCACTTCGGTATGTTTAAGTCGATCGATTTTTTAAAATATTTTTTTATTTTTTTTACGAAATCGACCCACTTCGGTATGTTTTTTTTTGGGCGCACAAATGGGAAAAACTATTTTAGCGCCCCGCAAAATTTATTTTTTAAGAAATCAATCGAAATCGGTCGATTTTTTATATAAAATAAATTAAAGTTAATATTCAAAAAATGACCAAAATTGATCTGTTATTTCAGTCAGCCATCTAAAAAAATGGAAACATTTCAGTCGGTAATTTTATATTTTTAATAAAACCGACCGAAACTGTTCGGTTATTTTGGCGCGAAAATACAATTAAAGAGTACAAATAAATTTAAAGAAAGTCTTAAATCAAAATGTACTCTAGTGGTAGAATAATATCCTGCCACAGTACATACCCTGGTTCGATTTCCAGATAGTGTATTTTTTCATTGCATAATTAAAGATACCGACTGACTTTTGTCGATTTTTTCGGACAATTTTTTCTTTACGGGTCATTTGTGAAAATTAATTGACTGACCAAAATTGGCTGGAAATTGCGACCAACTTTGATCGCTATTTATTACTGACTAGACTAATTTCGACGGATTAAAGCCGGTTGAAAATTGATTGATTTTTTGAGTTTTTCGACCAATTTCTGTCGGTATTTCTAGACGATTTTAGACAAATTTCTAGTAGTGTATGTGAGTTAATTATTCTGACACAAAACTAAAAGTGAAGTACGAAAATTAAAGTACACAAGTAATCTTTACATGGAAAGCCTCCTTGCTCAAGGGATTAAAAAACTACGACCTCGTAGGATTTGCTTCAAAACTTCACTAGCTTCAAAGAACGATATTAGGTTACAACTCAATAACCAATGGGACTTACACTAGTACTTTACCCTTACAATCAACCCAATTATAGCCAAGTTTTTTGTTAGAACTCTATAACCAATGAAACTAACTCTTGTACCATTCTCCTACAATCAACTCAATTGTAAATAGCCCTTTCTAAACTAACTCTAGCTTAGAAAGCAAAAACAAACTCTTCAAAATTTGAATATCAAAATAGGTTATAATTTAAGAATAATTGACTTAAACTAAACAACTAAAGAACTTCAACAACTTCATCTTCGAGACCTGGTTCTTCAACTAAGTAGCTTGAATCCTTGAAATAATCTTCTTATAATTCATTGTATTTGAATGGAATGCTATATATAGACATGAGGTTGGACAAAATCCTTCTCCAATTTATTCTCCAAAACCTAGCAGAAATCGGTTAGAAAGCTGTTACGACCCGGATTTTTCCACCCTCAGGAGTCGTGATGGCACCTACTCGTAGAAGCTAGGCAAACCAAATTTACCTATTGCTCGATTAAACACATGTTCCCTTTTAATAATTAACAACATTGAAATAAAATCAACGGGATTAAAATCGTAAGCGAAAGTCTCAATTTTTAATAGCTAAATAAAATATGGAATCCCAACATGTATCTCTACCCAAGAACCGGAGTCACATACTCACGAACATCTAAGAAGTACTAAATACAAAGTTTGAAAGAAACATAAATCTGTTTGTCTCGAATACAAGGAGGTAACAGAGAATAAGAGAGAGACGCCGGGCCTGCAAACGCCCGCAAGGCTACCTCGGGTCTCACGATACTGAAAATTAGCTCCCGTGCTAATGTTGCTGCTCGAAACCTGGACCTGTGCAAAAATGCACAGAGTGTAGCATCAACACAACCGACCTCATGTGCTGGTAAGTGTCTAGCCTAACCCCGACGAAGTAGTGACGAGGCTAGACTGGACCACCACATAAACTTGTGCAATTATATATATATATATATATATATATATATATATATATATATATATATATATATATATATACACACACACACACACACAGCGGAATCGAAAATGCTAGGTAAGTAAACGATATGGGAGGGGGAGCATGCTGTGGGGAGATAACAATATTCATAGTAAATCCGAAATAATAATCTAAGGACAACTTGTAATTAACAGCGGACAAGGATCAAACACCCAAATAAACACACTTGTATCAATATTTGTTACGGCGCGCAACCCGATCCTAATGTATAGCAACACTGTTGCAGCATGCAACCAGATCCATGTATATATCATTGTCGCAACGTGCAACCTGTTCCATATCATCATTGTATTATTGAAGCGTACAACCCGACCCCCAAATATCTCTGTTGCGGCGTGCAACCTGACCCGTACATTTAGTATTGTTGCGGCGTGTAACCCGATCCTCAAATATCTCTGTTGCGGTGTGCAACCCGACCCGTATCATTTAGTATTGTTGCGGCATGCAACCCGACCCTCAAATATATCTGTTGCAGCGCGCAACCCGACCCGTATCATTTAGTATTGTTGCAGCGTGAAACCCGATCCACATTTGTCATTGTGCCTCATCCAAACAACAGTCACAAATAAGGGGGCAGGGGAGTAAATAAACAATATTAAAAATCCTGGCAAGGGAACACACAACAAACAATTAAAACCCGGCAAGGGCATAACATCAATGAACTCAATATCCCGGCAAGGGAGAAAAACCAATCAAAATCAACAAAATGTCCCGGCAAGGGAATAACAAATAACTCTTTCTCTTTCTTTCATTTCTTACTCCACGATATCACTTGAGCCCAAGCTCCAAGGAATTTCTTATCTCGTATACCGTCACAATCTACATTTCTAAACCAAGCCAATGCTCCACGAAGTACCAAGATCATAATTTCTATCACAAAGCCTTTACCGCATACAGAATCATCAATTAGACATGGAAGGCATAACAACAACCAACTATCCGCAATTAAGGACTCACGGTCATATTAGACACCAATGTACAGATACTCATCACTATGCCTATACATTGTACTCTATCAATTAACAAATAGCAAACAAGACTCAACTAATATTCCCTCAAGCTAGGGTTAAACCAAACACTTACCTTAACTTCCACGGCCAAATAAATCCACAACGACCGCTTTTCCTTTTGAATTCAGCTCCAACTCAATCAAATTTATACAATAAGGACTTCATAATATCAATATAGGCTAAATAAGTCAAACCTAATGCCTAAATATAGATTTCCAAGCTTTCTTCCCAAAAATTCCAAAATTGCTCCGGGCCCGCTTGGCCAAAATACGAGGTTTGGACCAAAATTATATCCCCCATTCATCCACGAGCATGAATATATAATTTATTTTCAAATTCGACCCCAAAATAATATAGAAAACTCTAACTCTTCCCATTTTTCCCAATTTCAACCCTAGATTATATGATTTAAGCCTATGAGTTCTAAATAGGATTTGGTTTTCTTATTTTTTTTGAACTCCTCAAACCTTTTCCTTTAATGCAAGGACTTCCATAATTGTTGAATTATTTTCAAACACGAATTCCTCCAGCTAATATTTTCCTTGTAGACCATGAATCTAACTCTTTAAGAAATTTGACTTGCATTAGGATTTGACTTTTCTTAGAAGACTCCTTCACATGATTTTTATTTCCATGCAAGTATTCCAATAATTAATGACTCCTTGTTGACTACGAATTCCTCCATTTATTACTTTATTTTCAGCCCACGAAATAATTCCTTTAAGGAGTCTAAACTGGAACAAAATTTCAGCTCAACTGACTTGCACTAGGAATAAGCTTCCAGCTTCTGATCAGCGTCTTCAAGGGACCTGGTTCTTTCGATATTTTGCATGAGACGTCTACAACCTTGTATATAAGCATATCAAATATCTTCACAAGATTTGATTTGTTGTCAGCGATTGGTTAATCATCAAAATCATTTTAAGAACATCTTCTTCAAAGGACCTAGTTGTCCGGTTCTTTCATTGACAACATATTTGTATACCAGTCCAGTAGCATAGTAACATATTCATGAAACTTAGTTCTTTCAACACAATAAATTTTGGTTTGTTAATCAACAAAATATGATACGTGCTCGGCTCAACAAAGATGGACAATTTTTTATGATGACAAACCTATGGTAAATCAATCAATAGCTTTGTCACACCCCTTTTTACCCCCCAAAAGATAAATATTATGGATTATTGTGAGTTAAAGAGTTTTTTCAATTAAAGTGACAAACTAGAGTAGGGATTATTTTATTTACAAAGTTGCCACTTCGAATTGACTTTTTGGGTGTTCCAAGTCATATTTTATTTGAATCCCAAGTCAAAAAGAAGGTTTGACTCTATTATTATTGGTCTGCAAAAATAAAGTCGGGGTAAGGAATTCTGTTGACCGGAAGAAAGTGTAAGTCATTTTTTGAGTCCCGTGGTTCTAGCACGGTCGCTTTATTGACTTAAACTTGGCTTGATTATCTGATTATGACATGTTTTAGTTCTTATGTGCATATTAACCTTTTACCGCTATTGATTATATATTTTAAGCACTTATGAAATTTACTTAAAATAAGTCACGATATCGTACACTTGTAGTTTTATACACACCGCAAATCGCGCAATGTGAAATGTACCCGCAATTCACAATATGTTTATTTTGTTATTATTTTGAAATTATGAGATCATATCACACGAACGTGTACTTGAATTTGGGATTAAGTATCGTAATTGTGCCACATTAGCCGTACCCATAATCATGACATTTATTATTAATTTAAATACGCCTAAAGCAACTAGCGATTATATTATTTTGTCTATATTTTACGCTTTGTTTGGAATGAGTCTTAGAATTGATTCGCGACTCGCCTCACTCCTACACACAATTGTTATTTCCACTCTTTTATTTCTTTTATGCAATGGAACTTGGATAAATCACATCCCATATCTCCTACTCACAGTACTTTTTCAGTGGGCTTAAATTTCTATTTGAGCCCAAACCAACTCAGCAACGCATCACAAACACAACCCAATACTTAAATGAAATGGTCCGAAAAACTTAGCTGCTAAGGTCAAGTTCAAAATCTACCAAATCTCTAAAATCATATCCATAGAGTTACGAACGAGAAATAACAATGCAAGGAATTAGAAAAAACTCAAGTTTATCACATACATAGTGTAACACTCCATGAATTTGGACTAGGTGTGAACGTGTTAGATGAGTATTAATTTGATATTTTAGACATATGAAGTTCTATCGTAATGATTATGGGTGGAAATAGTTATTTTGAAATCAAAACAGAGAGAGAGGTACATAAGATTCAGTAAAGTCGACTAAGTTTACGAAATGTATATCTTCCAGCAAAATTTCGTGCAAATATATAAGGAATTTAGAAAAATACAAAAATTTGTATACCTTTGAAATAACTTTCCAACGATATATTTTGAAGTCTTAACGGATTTATGTACCAAAAGTTATGTGCATTTTACTGGACAATGCTTAGTACGTACGCCCAGATGGTCCCATGCCCGGCCGCACACTTATGGCAGTGCTACTTCCCTGCTGCGTGTCTAGGTGCGCGGTTGGGTCTTGAGGTGCACGGGAGCACACCCGGGGTGTCATTTTTAAAGCTCTACTTTATCCCTTATACCCCAAAACACAAAAACTTGCTCTAGAAAGGGAGCTCGCAAGAACCTAACTCCTCAAAGGTCCCTCCTCATCCAAGGTAAATTCTAATGATAATTATAAGTTGATTTCAATTCGTCAATACCTTATTAACATGGGTAAACCCTTCAAATCATTAGATATTCGATTGGGACATCAGTTTTGATACACGAAATCCTAGAACTCAAATTCAAGAGGATTGAACATCAAAAAGGTATTATCTTCACCCTCTACTTGACTATAGTATTGGATTAATGATTATAGACTCTAGTTCATGAGATATGAGTTGATGGGTTTGATAGAAAAGCATGAAAAATTATAGGTTTGGGTTATTGATTGTTGATTACTGGTTAAGGGTGTTGTTTATCTTATGAGTGATGAATGATGGTATTGATTATAATAATTTGAGATTTTAGTATTATCTAGGAGCAAGAAAATGGGTTGTTGGGTGTACAAACACCATTAGTAAGGACTATGAGCTTTATGCCCACCAAGTATTTGATAAAATGCCTAAGTGAGCAAAACATAAGTATTATTGCTAATACGGAATCCCTTTGACTTGTATTGCTATAGATTAAAGTCAAAAAGGGTGGTGAATGTGGTATTATGCTCAAGAGCAGGAAGTTAAGGTATATGAGGCTAACTCTCTATGTTTGGAAATGTTAATGATTCTCCCTACACTGCATTTCTTTTATGAAATTACTAATTTCCTCAAAAATATAGTTAAGCCTAGTTCCTTGAATAGTTGAAGAACTTCTATTATCTAGTTTCATAACCCGTTCATGACTTTCATTCTAAACGTTGTGAGCTCAGTGCGTAATCAATATTGACTTGGGTTTGATGCCCATGATTCTCAGTCTAGATTACTCAACATGTCATAAATAATTAAAGTTTAAGTTTTCATAATCATTTCAATAATATATGTCTCGGTCTAGTCCTATTCAAAATGCCAGTATCATGTAACTCAATATGATTCAGTATTTCAGCATCACATATTGCAGTATGATTCGCAGTTCCTGAATGTAAATTCCTAAATGTTGAACATCTATATTTGGGCCTGAGGCCGTAATTTATATGCTTTATGCATATTTAGGCCTGAGGCCGTAGTATATGTTTTATGCATGTTTGGTCTTGAGGCCGTAGTTTACGCTTTATGCATTTTTGGGCCTGAGGCCGTAGTTATGTATACGCTTGGGCCTGAGGCTGTAGTTTGTGCACATGTACTTTGGGTCCGAGGTCGTAGTTTATTCAGATAAATAGGTTTTTCATCATTCAGAAGAGAAAGTATTCGTAGTCTTACTTCTTTTTTTCAGTTCAGCTATCAATTATCATTTCAGTTATCAGTTATTATTTCAGTTTCAATTTTAACAATTATCATTTCAGTTATCAATTATCAATTTTCAATTATCAGCTGAGTATCAATTTTAACATTTATAGTTCTTTCTTTCAGCCATTTCACATACTACTGAGGTCCCCTTTTCCTGGAGTCTACATCTCACGATACAGGTAATGATTTACAGGTGGACGATTCAGAGCTCTAGGATTCTCGTATCAACTAATTGGTGAGCCACAGTTCTTTTGAGGCATTATCATTACGTTGCAGTCTTTCAGTATTTACAGATAGTGAGTGGTTTTAGTACTTCATTAGAGGCTGCATAGACTATATTAATAGTTAGATGGAGTCACAAGCTTTTCAGATTAAGCAATGTTTGCTACAGATATGTTCCAGAAATATATTAGTGTTTTCGTACTTGATTTATATCATCAGACTTTCAGTATGTCAGCATGCGTTGGTTTTTCTTCCGCATTCAGCATGTTATGATATAACATATTGATTCAGCCAGCCAATTGGTTCACTCAGTCTCATATAATCAGGCACCGGGTGTCGTGTTACGTCCAGGCCCAGATTCGAGGCATGACAAAGCTTGGTATCAGAGCACTAGGTTCAAGAGTCCTAGGGAGTCTATGAAGCCACGTCTAGTAGATTTTTCTTTATTTGTGTGTGCCGACCACTCATATAAATGGTTAACTACCAACACTTTCAGGATTGTCTTATTTCTTTCTACTCTAGATCGTGCCATGAAGATTAGAATAATAGGTAACTTTCTCTTCCTAAATGTATTGGATGCCCAAACGACCGGCAGGAAAAAAACTCAAGTTTCTTGAGAGGATGATTGCCCATTGTGGGTATAATTATGGAGTATAGGTTGGTAATAAATAAGTCTTGAAAGGATGCAATGGATAACGATACATATTAGAGAATAATCTTATTAGAAAGTACAAAAGCAGTTAGCATATTTTATAGTTATCAGTTTATCTCAGTTGCCAATTATATAGTCTTTCAGTTAGCAGGTTTATGATTATTTAGTACATCAATTTTCAGTTATTTAGTTACCAGATTTCTAATTTTCAGTGTGTCCAAATTCTGGTGACTCGTGAGTGTATCGTGATGCATATGGGTGCTAAAAGAAAATACAAGTAACTGTGATTATAGCGAAATCTTTGCATATTTTAGGTCCTAATTAAGTCCCAAGACTCGCTGGATGGTGCAAGGAAGTGATTTATCAAATGATGGTATACTCTGAAGAATAATTTTGTGTATGGTAGTCGTATGTGTTTTGCCTCACATAACAATTTATTTTAATTCTTGAAAATAGAGTCACATGTGGGATGGTGGTAGTTTAGATGTCAGACACCATAGTGTAACGGGTTAAGAATTGAACTGCAATGGGCATATAGTTTTGGACAGAAAAGGGCCTAAGGGCAAAATACCCAGGGAATCAAAACACTAGTTATTACCAATGCTGTGTTTTTTTTTTGTCCATCTCAGTAGATGACTAAGAAGATATGATATGCAAAATGAGGACCAAGAGCAGCCAATACTGAATTTTAGGGGATGATTTTAAGTTGTTCAGGTTTATTAAAGTCAGAACTAGAAAGTACCATATTAGTGAATTACTATAAGAAGCAACTATTATTGTGAGATAAAGGATATCACAGTTCCTCTTTAGTTGATGTGACTATGTGTTTAGGACGGATGTTTATAATCTATTATGATTTTGAAGTGTATAGAAAGCTTGGGGTTAGATATTCCGATTTTGTTTAAGCCAAATAAAATTTTTCTAAGTGTGATTCATGCATATAGTTCAAAAATAGATCGTATGTGGCCGTAGAATATGGTCAGATAGTGATGGAAGTTAGTAATAACCTTATGCTTAACTTTAGTTATTCAAAGTAGAACAAGAAAACATTATGCTAGCAGGTGTTAGAACCCAAAGAGATTAAGTTAAACCCGAAGTTCAGTGACAGTGGAAGGGAAAAAATTAGCTCACTAGTAAAAGAGCAAGCTACAGAAGAATACCCTTTAAGAATTATCGAAAAGAGGTTTCCCCGAGATTGACAGAATGAGCAGAGTTACATCATTAAGATTGTATATGATAGTTGTAAATACATTAGCTTTCTATTTATGTAAATAATCTAGTTTTTCCTAGTAAGGAAGCTTACTCAGAAGTAAGTTGGAAGATGAGTCGACATTGACGTAAAGTACAAAGAATTGTAGAAGATAAGAAAAGTTGTTCGGTCCCAACAAAATGGAAGGATCCGCAAGTACAAGACCTTAACCTTTGGTCTAAGGGGGAGATGTTAAAATCGTCAGTAAGTCCAGATGGAGATTTGAAACCTGTATAGTTAGCATGTGGTATAAAAACTATAAAATCATGCCCAGTTATGTATCACGAGGGTAGTGCCATTGCACGAGACTCTAATCTTTAGGGTATTGGTCAAAGACTTATCCCACAACCATATTATAAATGTTTTTAAGAAGAAACTTAATAACATGATCAAGTATGGAAAGTACAACTCGTGGTTGAGGCAGACAAGAGAACTATGGTGAAAGAAGTTCACCACTTATCCAAGCTAGGAGTTCGACTTTTGAACTCCGAAGATGGTGGATTTATTGTCTAGAACATGACTTGTTCCTCCTTAGTAGCCGAAGTGACGAAGAAATAGATTAATTATGCCTACTGATTGTAGCTAAAAAGGGGATTCACATGCATAAGACGATGGATTTTGAACAAGAGGCAGATGATGGTGCTTTGAGGTACTAAGAGGGACTATGTGTTCGAGACATAAATGGACTTAGAGAAGGGGGATCATGTTAGAAGCCCATAATTCCAGGTATTCTATCCACCTAGGTTCCCCAAATATATATCACGCTCAAGGAGATTTATTGGTGGAACGATATGAAAAAGAACATCGCAGACTTTGTGGCCAAGTGTCTGAATTCTCAACAAGTGAAAGTCGAGTAATAGAAATCCTAGTGTTTTACCATAGAATACACATGATCTTGAGTGGAGATGGTAAATATGGACTTTATAACATAATTATATCGCTCATTTTGAAAGCATGATTTGATTGGGTGATTGTAGATCGACTTACAAAGTCAATGCACTTCTTGCCTATAAAGACCACAAATTTAGCAAAAAATTATGCCAAGTTGATTTGAGAACATTTGAAGACGGCTCAGAATAGCCAAAAGTCCTATTTGGACTTGCAGCGTAGAGACCTAGAGTTTCAAGTTGATGATTGGGTGTTTTTAAAAGTTTCGCCTATGAAAGGCGTTATGAGATTTGGGAAGAAGGGGAAACTTAGGCCTTGATATATTGGGCCATATATAATCCTACGAAAGATCGGACAAATATCTTATGAGTTGGATTTGCCACTAGAATTAGCAGTTGTAGGCCCAGTACTTCACGTGTCATGTTATGACTGTCACACCTCCTTTTTTACCGAAGATATATGGGTTTTACTACATCCCGGGGAAGGGATATAATAAAGAAAGGAGTTTTTCCATTTTAAGGACAATCAAAACGGGATTCATTTTTATTAAGAAATCAGAGTCGCCACTTGGGAGATTTATGATGTCCCAAGTCACCGGTTTGAATCCCGAATCGAGGAAGGGTTTGA
>MU686351.1:1103-20729 GCA_026770625.1 Nicotiana glauca
TGGGACAGTAGTAGACTGATACTGGACTTTCCTCCTTAGAGATGTTCTTACCTGTACTGTTACTTTTAGAACTGTTTAGTGTTCTTACAGGTTTTCTTACTTTCAGTTATTATTTATTGCTATTACTCATTGAGTTGGAGTACTCACTCTACTCCCTTCACCTTGTGTGCAGATACAGGGATTCAAGAGGGCAGTTGATATACATATTTTGCTGCTGCTTCAACTTACTGCGGAGTTATCGAGATAGCTGCCGACGTCCGCAGGACCCGATCTCTCCTTCACGTTATCTCTTGTACTTCTGCTTTAGACTTGGTTGTATAGGATATTATTTAGATGTTTAGAGGCTCATACTTGTGACACCAGATCTTGTTGGGCTGTTATTTCAGTTATTTCGATTTCCGCACTCTTATCATTATCATGAAATCAGGATATTTTACCTAAATTAGAAATTTTGAGATAATAATTGGATTGGTTAACGGGTAATGGTCGGGCTTGCCTAGCAATGTGTTGGGCGCCATCACGACCGGGGTTTGGGTATGACAGTCGTGCAGCTTGATCCCATAAATATCACTCAAGATCTCTAGTCTCTCGGGCTCATAATGATATGAAACTCGACCCAACACGATGATATGATGTATCAATGAATGATAATAGAAACTGAGATATGATATGCAAACGATGATTGTGATTGAGTATAAAATTACAATTTGAACATATAATTTAACAATAACACGACCCTTTGGGTCCTAAAAATATCGGCATGTAACCTAACCATGATATTTAATACGACCCTCAACTTAGTTTCCTCTAACACGTGGAGGATATGTGGATAATGACATTATTATTGATTTTGAAACTTCACGGATTAAAATAAGTCACAATTTCTATGGTGCACGCCCACACGCCCGTCACCTAGCATGTGTGTCACCTCCTAACAATTCATATAACACGTAATTCAGGGATTCATACCCTCAAAAGTGTTACATACCTCAACCGTGCAAGATCTTTATTCCAATATGTCTTTGCATCGCAAATCGACCTCTGAACGCCTCGAATCTAGTCACAATTAATTCGATATAGTCAAAACAAACTATAGGAATCAATTCCATATGAAAATACTAAATTTTCCAACAAAATCCAAAATTCAACTCAAAAGTCGTTTGTGGGGTCCACATCTCAGAACCCGATAAAAGTTATAAAATATGAATGCTCATTCAACCACGAGTCCAACCATGCCAAAATTTGTCAAATCCAATCACAAATCGACCTTCAAATCCTCAAATAATAGTTGATGAAGTTTCTACAATTTCCCCGAATCTCCATCTCAAAATACAAATTAAATAATGAAAATAATAATATATTCATGTATATTAACCAAATCCGAGTTAGAATTACTTTCTCCGATGAATTTCTTGAAAAACACACAAAATATCATCACAAATCGAGCTCCCAAAGTCCAAATGTGAAAAAAAAATAAGATGAAACCCTCGTTTATATGGTACCAATATGATCTCCCAATGTGCTGATTGATTTTTTGTGCGGTCCGCACATTCCAGGTTCTGCGGTTGCACTTCAGCACTGCTGCACTATCATGCTTCAGTAAATTGGTCATAATATTCGGTAAAAATATCCAAATGATGAATGATTTATCTTTCTGAAAACTAGACACAAAGAGCTACAACTTACGTTTTTGGATCATCTCCAAATTCCTTCTAGATTAAAAGATATAGCTTTCGAAGTCAGACCATCAAACATGTAAATTCTCTTTTCTGCAGCTGCAAGAGGATTTATGCGGTCCGCACATTTCCTCTGTGGTACGCACATGAGGATTTGCCTCAACATTCCAAAATGTGCCCCCGCACTCCAGCTGTTTCCAGAATATCATCAGAGTGCCAAAATTATCGAACTCCTTCAAAACTCACCCTGAAACACAACCGAGGCCCCCGGAACCTCAACCAAATATACCAACAAGTCCTAAAATATAATATGAACTTGGTCGAGGCTTCAAATCACATAAAATAACTCTAAAATCATGAATCACACCCCAATTCAAGCCTAATGAAAACTAACGAATTCCAACTTCTACATTCGATGTCTAAACCTATCAAATCAAGTCCGATTGATATCAAATTTTGCCAACAAGTTATAAATGACATAACGGACCTATTCCAATTTTCAAAATCGGATTTTGACCCCGATATAAAAAAGTCAACTCCCGATCAAACTTCCAAACTTTAAATGTCTTATTTTCGCCACTTCAAGCCTAATTTAACTACAGACTTTCAAATAATTTTTCGGACACACTCCTAAGTCTAAAATCAACATACAGAGCTATTGAAATCATCAAAACTCATTCCTGGAGTCGTTTGTACATAAGTCAACAACCGGTTAACTATTTCAACTCAAGTTTTAAATCTTAGAACTAAATATTGCAATTCATTCCGAAACTTCCCCTACAAATCACATAATCACAATTGAGCATGAAATATTCAGTAAATGGAAAATGGGACTGTAATACTCAAAATGATCGGTCGGGTCGTTACACTTTGTCTCCTTTTTCTTTTCCTAATTGTCTTCAATTCACACATGCATTACTTTTTTGGCTAATTAACTTATTAGTTTGTACGAGCTAGCAGTTAGGGGAATGTCTTATTGTTAAGAAGTAATTGAGTTTTGGATTTTAATGGGTTGTTAACACATATTTGTTTGTTCTTGTCATACTTGTTTCGCGCTTATCATGTAATTTTACATATTTGAGTTTAAAGTAATTTGTTGATTTAGAGTTAAATATTTAAATTGATGGGCATGCCAAAACATAGAAAACCAGTGGGCTTTGAGCCCATGTCGACATGGACCATTACTACTTGATCTAAAGACTACAACCCGACAATATTTTAAAGTAATGAAAGGTAAAATAAGGGCAGTAATTGGGTAGGATATGAAATAGTAAAAAAATAAGGGGTCTAAGGGGCATTTAAGGGAACAGAATTAGGAATTCTGGCAGTTAATTACTATGAAGCATCAAGAAAATAACCTTAGGATTGTTTAGCAAATAAAACAAGGAAAATGTCGGATATATTGGGGGATTTCATGGGTAAAATAAATGAAATGGGAGGAGTTAAAAAGAAAAAAAAAAGAATTGGGAGCATGTCCTAAGAAAAAAGAATTGGGAGCATGTCCTAAGCATTGATCTATAAAGGAGTTTGTTCAAATTAGTTTAGGAATTATGTTTGCTAGTTATTTTTATTTATTTATTTATGTTATAGTCTAATTGTAAATTTAAAGTGTTCCACTTTAACATTTACTATTAATTTATTTCTCTTACTTCTCACTCAAGTGGTATCAGAGCCACTTAGTGAGAGAATAGCAGTTGAAAATAGCAATTTATTAATTCAATTTCTCACTCCCGATACATTTATTTGTTCACTCCAAAATAGCAGTATGCTTAATTTTCCAAAGTCTTATTTTCACAGGATAATTCTCTTTTTATAAATATAGCCTACTAAGATGGCTTAATTCTTTATTTGGTTATTACAATAGTTATATAGCGTTTTATTTAATTGTCTTTGTTTAGGAATAGGTTTTGTTAAACGTCCTTTGTATTTTTATTGTAGTTGGCTTATAAATCGAGAGTTTCTAGTTACACATGTACACTTAATTTATGACGTTAGATTAGCTTTTATGTAAAAAAGATACTTATCAATATATTCTAAAGCAATATATTTTACAGCGTGAAGCGGTATTTAAACCTATCTGAATATAAGATCTTGGTCCAAGCCCAAGTTTTTCCTAAGGGGGTGGATGAAAACAAATACAATATGAATAGTTTACAATCTAAAATTCTTGGCCACAATCCCGTTGCTCCTAATTTTCTCCTCTTCATTATAGCTGAAGATTAGATTAATAATACTTTTATGTGTCATATTTTTGTATTTGATTATGTAGAATGCCTATATATGAGATGGCTTGTGGGCTTGCTTTGATTTGATTCGATATTAAGTAAAGAATCAATAATACTGTTTTGATTTGATATTAACCAAGAATAAGTCAAACTTAAACCAAATCAAACCGATAATAATATATATTATTTTCTTAAATGTCAAAAATATTTTCATATTTATTTTAAAGAATATATATATATATATATATATATATATATAAAACCTTTTCTGTGTCTACTTTAACTGCTATTGTTATAGATGTTTAGTTTTTGTCGAACTATTTTTTAGTGATTGGAAAAATACTGATATTAATATGCGTGTAAGTATAACGTCTTATTTAAATTCTTTTTTTCTGAGTCAATTATTACGGTAAATTTACCTGCACCAAAGTATTTGGGCAAAAACATGATGACACAAATAAAAATGTAAAATTGAGTCATTAGGACGTTTATTAGGGTTTCTTGAAGATTGTTTGGCTACAAAATTATTCTACTCTACGCATATGTCAAATATTTCATTGGTTTCAATGTCAGTACACTTTTTTCTCAACCTTTTTACTCTCGACGGTAAGAGTTTAAATATACAGATATAATCATACAGAGAGATCGATAGCCAGAATTTAGAACAAGACAATTGAGTCAAATGATGCAATGAATTTAGAGAAAGAAACACAGTGAAGAGTAAAAAAGCATAAATATAAACACAACAAGATTAAAATAACGTACAACTGAAGGAAAAGAGAACTAAGGGAACTTTTAAAAACTTATTAGGGCATGGTCATTAAACATTGGTTTGCATTATTTGTCTTGCTTGATAATGCTACTATGTATTTTCAAGAATTAAGAAATCAATATAGTTGTGTTACGATCCAATTTCTCCTATATAAGCCGTGATGGCACCCAAGTTGCCACTAGGCAAGCTAACGGTAAACTAACCATATGATTGCTCTTTTTAATAAGTTTCAAGTAGTTAAATTCTATTTATTAAGAAGTTAAGGAGTAGAAAATGTAATAAATAAAATGAAGACAACTGAGTGGCAATCATTGTGATATAAGTACTCCAAAATCATAAAGTCTATTAGTATGTGTGCCAAGACCTGGTATCACAAGTGTATGAGCAACTAGTAGAATATACAAAACTCTAACTACTGTCTGAAGTAAAAGTAGATAAAAAATAAGTTCAAAAGAGAGACTCTAGGTGCTGCAGGACGACTCGAGAAGCAGCTCACCACTAGGCCTCATAGTAACGGGGGTGCGCGCCGGTGAGACTACCAGATGCACCTGCCTTAGATCCTGCACGATTAGTGCAGAAGTGCAACGTGAGTACATAAACAACATGTACCCAGTAAGTATCTAGTCTAACTTTGAAGTAATGGTGACGATGGGTCAACATCGACACTTACTATGGGATAACAAGAACAACAAGTGAATTCTAAATTAGCACTAGTTACGTACATAATAATATTAACTCAATAACAAGCAGGAAATAAATAGTTCTTTCACTAATGGTAAATCCCAAGTCAGTTTCTGTCATATGAAATTTTAACCTCTCAAGCCATAAAATAGTATCAAATATAATTAAACTCCGAGTATTTTCACGCACGATTATACCGAAGTCGTACGGCCCGATGCAAAATAATGTGTACACTATCGAAGGTCGAGCGACACAAACCATAGATGCATCAATATGTTGCCGAGGCGTTCAGCCCGCTCCACAAGAAGAGAGGATACTTCATGAACAACCAATTTAAAAGCTAATACAAGGCTAATGTACAAAGAAACACAATTTTTATTAACAGACAATTAACCCGCCAAAACTCAGGTAACTGGAAGTCGGTCTTTTATAATTTTTTCTATCAGGTTCCAATATAATTTAGTCACTTTAATTAACAAGTAAGATGCAATATTACAAATATTTTATGATTTGGGTCCTACACTACCAGCGCATAAGCATACTTAGTAGCTACGCACGAAATCTCGTAGCACCCCACAATTAGAAGCAAATGGTAAATTAAATCACCTATAGGGTAAATTCCCTCTTACAAGATTGGGAAAGAAACTTACCTCGTCTCAAAGCTCATGTTTTGGCTTCAAATTCACTCTAAAGCCTCAACTCAGTGCCGAATATTCCAAAACTAGTCAAATGTTGTGTAAATTAATCAATACATGCTCAAAAGTTCATAATCTAACTATTAGAGTAATAACCCAACCCCAATTAAAAGATTCCTAACATTTATACCCCGGTCCCACATGCCCGAATTTCAGAAATTTTCAAAGATAATTGTTACCCATAACCGCATGAACTCAAATATATAATTTTTACCCAATTCCATAACCATTTTCGTGGTTAAATCCCAATTTATCAAAACCTAGATTTTTCATCTAAACCTAAAATTGCCTTAATTTTTTATGTTAAAATCTACCAATAATCTATGTATTTAACTTACATTGGATAGAAATTATCTCCAATATCTACATGAAACACTCTCTCTAAAAGATCCAAAATGCCCAAGGAATGCAATAAATGAACCCAAAATAGCCTAAGTCCTGTATTTAAAAGACCGCATTGCCTCCAGCATTTCCGTGTCGGTGGACCTGGGGCCGCATCTGCGGTGCTGCACCTGTGGAATAGTCATCGCAAGTGCGGTCTAAGCCCAGGCTGGCTGACTCCGCTTCTGTGGATGGGCTCCCTCTTCTGGGGAGGGTGGAGCGCATCTGCGACCATCTCGTACATGCAGACTTCCTATCACAGAAGCGAGGTAGCTTTTGCGCATGCTCCTCAGATTCTGCGGACCACTAACTAAAATCGCTTCTACGGCTAAGATCTTGCACCTGCGGGCTCGCACCTGCAATAAAAAGCTCGGAGCTATGGGCACACCAAAACTGGTGCACCAGCAACCCCTTTTGAGCTCTAACTCGATCTGTGCAACGTCCGAGTAGCACCCGAGGGCCCCGAGGCCTCGTCCAAACATACCAAAAAGTTTGTAAACATGAGATAGACTCACTCAAACCATCAAAACACAAAAAATAGCACGAAAACTAATAATCTCACCCCAAACCAAATCGAATAAACTTATGAACTTTAAGTTCTTCGAACTTGCTCGGAACACGCCGAATCATACTTAAACTACTCGGAATAATATCAAAATATGCGTGCAAGTCTTAAATCACCATACGGAACTATTTTTGGGCTCCAAATCACAAACAGATCTCGATAACACCAAAACATATTCCAAACCAAATTTAAAGAACTTTAAAACCTTCAATAAACCAACTTTCAACTTTAGCGCCGAGACGCTCCCAAGTCACCCAAAACCTAATCCGTAATGACCCGACCCGTCGTCTCATGTATTTATGTCCCATTTTCTCCGTTTTATGCTTCTTCATATTTCAATATATGTACTTGGGGAAATAGAGTTGATTCGGATCGAGTTTGGTAGAAAATGAGACAATTAGTCTCTTTAAGGAAAGGTTAGTTTGAAAAAGTCAACCAGATGTTGACTTGTGAGTTAGAGGGCTCAGAGTTGATTTCCGATGATTCGGTTAGTTTCGGGGGACGATTTAAGGCTTGGGAGTATGTCCGGAATATTTTTGTGATGACCAGTGTAGAATTTAGCTTGAAGTGGGAAAGTTAGCATTTTGGCGAATTCCGGTTGATAGGTAAGATTTTGATCCAAGAGTCGGAATTGATGTAGCTTCGTTATGTCATTTTGGACTTTTCTGCAAAATTTGAGGTCATTCGGACGTGGTCTGGTTGGGTTTTTGATCAAAAATGGAATTTGGAAGTTCTTGAGATTCATAGGCCTGAATTCGATATGATTTGAAGACTTTGGTGTTAGTCGTGGTGTTTTAATGATTGGAACGAGGTTGAATAATGTTTTAGGATGCGTTGGTGATTTTGGTTGAGGTCCCGGGGGCCTCGGGTGTGTTTCGGGTGAGTTTTGAGCGAGTACGGACACCCCGGAACTTAGAAAAATGGAGGGGGCAGCAGTTGTGGCACGGACCGCGCTCCTTTTCGCGCTGGGCGTGCTGGCCTAGCATTGGCCGTGTCAAAGTGGCTGCGGCTGCGGTCGTGAAGACTGCAAGTTGCTGGTCCTACTTCAGAAGCTCATATCTTTTGATATACAAGGAATTTTGAGGTGATTCAAAAACGACAGTTGTAGCCCTTCGTGTCTAGTTTCCAGAAAGATAAAAACATCGCAATCTGGACATCTATAGCGAAAGTAATGGCCAAAATACTAAAGCATGTCCCTGCGTGGCCGCGGTCATTTTCGCGCGGACCCCGCTGGTTTTGCGCGGACCGCAGTCATTTTTGTGCGGTCAGCGGTGTCGCAATCTGAGGGGTACTCTATAAATACGAGGTTTTGAGATTTATTTGATATTTTGACATAGGGAGCTCGTATTTTGGCGATTTTTCGAAGGCTTTTCAAGAAATTGGTCGGGGTAAGTGATTCTAACTCACATTTGGTTAGAGTACATGAATCTATCATTGAATTCATCATTTAATTAGTGATTTGAGATGAAATTTGGGAAGAAAATTTGGGAATCTTTCAAAAATGTAAAATGAAGATTTGATGAACCAAATGGTGTCGGAATTGGATAATTTTTGTATGCTTAGACTGGTGGCGATATAAGGATTGTATTGATGTAAACTTTTCTGGATTCGAGACGTGGGCCCGGGGCTCGGGTTTAGCAAATTTTGTGATTTTTGATATTTTTCGAGTCTTTTCGATTGGGTTATATTCCCTTAGCCTATTGTAATGTATTCGTTGTGATTTTGGCCAGATTCGACGTGTGAGGAGGTCGATACAAGAGAAAAGGGCATCGCGGAATAGTATTTGGCCGGCTAGAGGTGAGTAATAGATGTAAATGCTGCTTTGAGGGCTTAAAACCCTGGACTTTCACATCGTAATGCTCTTTTGAGGCGTGGCATGCAGTCCATGATGAGTGTGGGGTCCGTTACTATTGGGGATCGTGACTTGGTCCATCCCGTGTGATATTTATACAGTACTGGTGATTGATACACATACTTTATTGATATTTACTGGGCTTGTTGCCATGTTCGGGGCCTTGGCCCTGCTTGTAGAATCCTTCGGGGTTTGATATTACTGCTTAGCATATTTTGCATATCATTTGGTTTCAGTCCAAAGATTTTAATACTGTTTTGCAAACTCAGCCATATTATTATGTTTTGAAAGCTCAAATGATATTTTAAATGTTATTTCGGGCTGAGAACTACTGTTTTATAAATGCCCAAGAGGCTTATAATATTTTTCTGGACTGATTATGGGTGGCTCGGGCTGTGCACCGCAGCACTAATTTGAAACAGTGGTAACAATGATACTGTATGATGTGACTTGAAATAGTGGTAACAATGGCACTGTGTGATATAAATTGGTCAGGTAACAATGACTGACCAGGACTTGATTGATGCCACGAGATGGCTTGTTATTGCGCTTGGGCTGTAGGAGCCCATCCGGAGTCTGTACACATCCCCAGTGAGCGTCGTCGACGATAAATGATTATGGCTGGCTCGGGCTGCGCGCCGCAGTTGGTACTGGAATGTACCATCATATGCATTGCATTGCATTCATGCATTTGTATTTTTAATTGTTGTTCAGCTGTTCAGTTCCATACATTATTGTATATTTGGATTATAGCTTACTTTGTGTATTTACTGTATTTTCTTATCTTCGGACTGTATTTATTTTTATTACTCACTGGGTCGGAGTACTCACTTTACTCCCTGCACCTTGTGTGCAGATCCAGGGCATTCACAGGCTGAGTGAGCTTTGACTAGCTTTCCAGAGGCATTCTCCAGTAGTATTTGAGGTAGCTGCATGGCGTTCGCAGCCGAAGATTCTCCCTTCTATTCTATCTTTACATTCTGTATTTTCAGCTTTTAGAAAGACTTGTATTAGTATTATAACCCTGTATTTAGAGGCTCATGGTCGTGACACCGGGTCCTAGTGGGGCTATATTATGTATTCTGTTAATTTTTGCACTTTATCAGTAATTCTAGTCTTTTGATATACTGTGTTAATTATCTTAGATCTGTTTAATTATCGGGAATTGTGGTGACAAGGTCGGGCTTGACTAGTAGTGTGCTGGGTGCCATCACGACCGGGGTGGGGTCATGATAAGTTAGTATCAGAGCCTAGGTTACTTGGTCTCGCGAGTCATGAGCCAGTTTAGTAGAGTCTCGCGGATCGGTATGGAGGTATCTGTACTTATCCTCGAGAGGCTGCAGAACCTTTAGGAAAACTTCATATTATTGGAATTCTTATCGTGCGACTTTGTTGATCCGAGAACTAAATTCTATTATTCTATTCTCTCACAGATGGCGAGAGCACGCGCTACCGGACGTGGCGGACGACCACCATTACCACCTACTGAGGCCACCAGTGGTCGTGGACGCGGTTGTGGTCGAGGTAGAGCCGCAGGGGCAGCACCTATTGACCCATCAGGTTCCCTAGCTCAAGATCAGGCTCCAGCTGTAGAGACTCCAGCAGCACCTGCTCAGGCACCAACTGTGCCTATTGTGATTCCGGGTCTTCAGGAGGCCCTAGCACAGATTCTATCAGTTTGCACTGGCCTGGCTCAAGCAGTTTCAGCCACCACAACAGCAGCTACTTCACAGGCCAGGGGAGGCAATCATACCCCCGCTGCTCACACACCTGAGCCGGTAGTGCAGGGATTGCAGACACCAGAGGCACCACCAGTGCAGCAAGTTGCCCTAGTTCAGCCGGTTGCACCGGTTCAGGATGTTATGGTCCCAGTTATGCCAGACGTTGAGCAGCGTCGTCTTGAGAGGTTCAGCAGACTTCCACCTCCTACTTTCAGTGGTGCTTAGGGCCAGGATGCCCAAGGTTTTCTCGACCAGTGTCGGCGTATGCTGCAGACAGTAGGGATCTTGGAGACTAGCGGTGTATTATTTACTACTTTCTAGTTCTCAGGAGCAGCCTTCACCTGGTGGGAGGCATATGAGCGGCGTAGGCCGGTAGGTGCAGCGCCTTTGTCATGGCAGGAGTTCTCTACTCTCTTTCTGGAGAAGTGGGTACCGCAGTCTCAGACAGAGGAGATGCGCAGGCAGTTTGAGTATCTTTGTCAGGGAGATATGACCGTGTCTCATTATGAGATGAGATTCTCGGAGTTTGCTCGTTATGCTCCAAGGATGGTCCCGACTGATCGGGAGAGGATTAGGAGGATTTTGGATGGACTTATCTATCCCATTCGTATTTTGATGGCTCGAGAGAGGATTCTGAGCCATACCTTTGAGGATGCAGTGGACATTGCTCGTGATATTGAGGCGGATCGCCATCAGGAGAGAGAGGAGCGGGAGGCCAAGAGGCCTCGTGGATCAGGTAGTTATAGTGGTACTCCATCTAGGGGCCAGTTTCAGCAGAGCAGAGGTCATTCTTACAGGTCTCATCAGTAGGCTCGTCCCGTGTATCGAAGGGCGTCTTCGGGCGTGGTCATCAGGGGTTCCAGTAGGGTCAGTCTTCTCTGAGGGCCCTCCCAGCACAGAGTTCATCATATGCTTCTTCAGCTCAGGGTTCTTCTGCGCCGAGTGCATCAGCTAGTCACTCTGGTGCGAGGGGTTCCCATCAGTCCCCTTCTCCAGCACCGGGTAGTTGCTACGAGTGTGGCGAGTTTGTTCATATAAAGAGGTATTGTCCTCAGCTTCGTGGTAGTCAGTCTCAGCAGAGGGATCAACCCTCGTCTTCTGGTCCAGTTTCTTCTTCATCTTCCCCACCAGCTAGGGAAAGAGGCCAGATAGCTAGGGGTCGCCCCAGAGGTGGAGGCCGATCAAGCGATGGCCAGGCCTAATTTATGCTCTTCCAGGCAGGACCGATGCCGTTGATTCAGATGTTGTTATCACAGGTACCATCTCAGTCTGCCACAGAGATGCCTCTGTATTATTTGATCCCAGTTCTACCTATTCATATGTGTCTTCATATTTTGCCCGTTATTTGAGTATGCCCCGGGAGTCTCTTGCTTTACCTGTTCATGTGTCTACCCCGATGGGCGATACTATTATTGTGGACTGTGTGTATCGGTCGTGTACTGTGATTATTGGGGGTCTGGAGACCCGAGTTAACCTATTGCTGTTGAGCATGGTAGATTTTGATATTATTCTGGTCATGGATTGGCTATCTCCATGTCATGCTATTCTGGACTGTCATGCTAAGACAGTTACTTTGGCTATACCGGGTGTTTCGAGGATCGAGTGGCATGGTTTGACTGATTATGTCCCTAGCATGGTTATATCTTTCTTGAACGCCCAGCGTATGGTTGGGAAAGGTTGTTTATCATATTTTTCCTTCGTGCGTGATGTTGGAGCTGAGACTCCTAGTATTGATTCTGTTCCCGTTGTGAGGGACTTCCCTGATGTATTTCCTCCAGACCTGCCGGGTATGCCCCCGGACAGGGACATTGATTTTGGTATTGAGATGGTGCCGGGCACTAAGCCCATTTCCATTCTGCCGTATCGCATGACACCAGCAGAGTTAAAAGAATTGAAAGACCAGCTTCAGGAACTCCTAAAAAAGGGGTTTATTCGGCCTAGTGTGTCCCCGTGGGGTGCACTTGTTTTATTTGTGAAGAATAAAGATGGCACAATGAGAATGTGCATTGACTACAGGCAGTTAAATAAGGTAACAGTGAAGAACACGTATCCTTTGCCTCGCATTGATGACTTATTTGATTAGCTTCAGGGAGCGAGGGTGTTTTCTAAGATTGACCTCCGTTCGGGTTATCACCAGATGAAGATCAGGGATTCAGATATTCCTAAGACTGCCTTCAGGACTCGATATGGTTACTATGAGTTTCTGGTTATGTCTTTTGGGTTGACCAGTGCCCCAGCAGCGTTCATGCATCTAATGAACAGTATATTTCGGCCGTATCTGGATTCATTTGTTATTGTATTTATTGATGATATTCTGGTGTACTCGCGTAGCTAGGAGGAGCATGCCCAGCATCTGCGTGTAATGTTGCAGAGATTGAGAGAGGAGAAACTATATGCAAAATTCTCCAAGTGTGAGTTTTGGCTAAGTTCTGTGGCATTCTTGGGACACATAGTGTCCAGCGAGGGTATTCAGGTTGATCCAAGGAAGATAGAAGCAGTACAGAGTTGGGCTAGAACGTCCTCAGCCACAGAGATCTGGAGTTTTCTTGGGTTAGCAGGCTATTATCGCTGGTTTGTTCAGGGATTTTCATCCATTGCATCGCCCTTGACCAAGTTGACTCAGAAAGGTGCTCCATTTGTATGGTCGGACGAGTGCGAGGAGAGCTTTCAGAAGCTGAAGACAACTTTGACCACAGCTCCAATATTAGTATTGCCATTAGTTTCAGGTTCATACAACGTTTATTGCGATGCTTCGAGAGTCGGGATTGGCTGTGTATTGATGTAGGAGGGTAGAGTGATTGCTTATGCTTCTCGCTAGTTGAAGCCCCATGAGAAGAACTACCATGTTCATGATTTAGAGTTGGCTGCTATAGTTCATGCCTTGAAGATTTGGAGGCACTATTTGTATGGCATATCTTGTGAGGTATTCACTGATCATCGCAGTCTTCAGCATTTCCTTAAGCAAAAGGGTCTTAATTTGAGGCAGCGGAGATGGCTGGAGTTGCTTAAGGACTATGATATTACTATTCTGTACCACCCGGGAAAGGCCAATGTAGTGGCCGATGCTTTGAGCCAAAAGGCAGTCAGTATGGGGAGTTTGGCGTACATTCCAGTTGGGGAGAGGCCCCTTGCAGTTGATGTTCAGGATTTGGCCAATCGGTTGGTGCGGTTAGATATTTCGGAGCCTAGCCAAGTGTTGGCGAGCGTGGTTTCTCGGTCTTCTTTATATGATACCATCAGAGAGCGACAATATGATGGTCCACATTTGCTTAATATTAGAGATCGGGTCCAGCATGGTGATGCCAGAGAGGTGACCGTTGGTGATGATGGTGTATTGAGGATGCGGGGCCGGATTTATGTGCCCAATATGGATGGGCTTAGAGATTTGATTCTTGAGGAGGCCCACAGTTCGCGGTATTCTATCCATCCTGGTGTCGCGAAGATGTATCAGGACTTGAGACAGCACTACTGGTGGAGGAGAATGAAGAAAGATATTGTGGGATTTGTGGCTCGGTGTCTCAACTATCAGCAGGTGAAATATAAGCATCAGAGGCCGGGCGATTTGCTTCAGCAGATGGTTATTCCTGAGTGGAAATGGGAGAGAGTTACTATAGATTTCGTGAGTGGTCTTCCTTCGACTTTGAAGAAGTTCGATTCGATTTGGGTCATTGTGGATCGGTTGACCAAGTCAGCGCATTTCATTCTAGTGTGTACTACATATTCTTTGGAGCGACTGGCAGGGATCTTTATCCGTGAGATTGTCCGATTGCATGGTGTTCCAGTTTCTATTATTTCGGATAGAGGTACCCAGTTCACTTCTCAGTTTTGGAGGACTTGTCAGCACGAGTTGGGTACTCAGGTGGAGTTGAGTTCAGAATTTCATCCTCAGACGGACGGACAGTCCGAGCGTACTATTCAGATATTGGAGGATATGTTGCGTGCCTGTGTGATTGATTTCGGAGGTTCTTGGGATGAATTTTTTCCACTTTCAGAGTTTGCCTACAACAACAGCTATCAGTCCAGTATTCAGATGGCAACGTATGAGGCCTTGTATGGGAGGCGGTGTAGATCTCCGGTCAGTTGGTTCGAGCCCGACGAGGCTACGTTGCTGGGACAGATTTGGTCCAGGATGCCTTAGAGAAAGTGAAGATGATTCAGGAGAGACTTCGCACAGCTCAGTAGCGTCAGAAGAGTTATGCGGACCGGAAGGTCCGAGGTGTGTCATTTATGGAGGGTGAGAAGGTTTTGCTGAAGGTTTCGCCCATGAAAGGTGTTATGAGGTTTGGGAAGAAAGGGAAGTTGAGTCCACGGTTCATTGGACCATTTGAGGTACTTAGGAAGGTTGGAGAGGTGGCTTACAAGCTTGCCTTGCCACCCAGCTTATCAAGTGTGTATCCAGTATTTCATGTGTCAATGCTCCGGAAGTATGTTGGAGACCCGTCTCATGTTTTGGACTTCATCACAGTTCGGTTGGATGATGATTTGACTTATGATGTGGAGCCAGTGGCTATTTTGGGTCGTCAGGTTCGGAAATTGAGATCAAAGGATATAGCTTCGATGAAGGTACAGTGGAGAGGTCGTCCCGTGGAGGAGGCTACTTGGGAGACCGAGCAGGAGATGCGGAGCAGATACCCTCACCTATTTGAGATTTCAGGTATGCTTTTTAACTCGCTCGAGGACGAGCGTTTGTTTTAGTTGGGGAGGATGTGACGACCCGACCCGTCGTCTCATGTATTTCCGTCCCATTTTCCCCGTTTTATGCTTCTTCATGTTTAAATATATGTACTTGGGAAAATAGAGTTGATTCAGACCGAGTTTGGTATAAAATGGGACAATTAGTCTCTTTAAGGAAAGGTTAGTTTGGAAAAAGTCAACCGGATGTTGACTTGTAAGTTAGAGGGCTCGGAGTTGATTTCCGATGATTCGGTTAGTTTCAGGGGATGATTTAAAGCTTAAGAGTGTGTCCGAAATATTTTTGTGATGACCAGTGTAGAATTTAGCTTGAATTGGCAAAGTTAGGATTTTGGCGAATTCCGGTTGATAGGTGAGATTTTGATCTGAGGGTCGGAATGGAATTCTGAGAGTTGCTGTAGCTTCGTTATATCATTTTGGACTTGTCTGCAAAATTTGAGGTCATTCGGACGTGGTTTGGTTGGGTTTTTGATCAAAAATGGAATTTGGAAGTTCTTGAGATTCATAGGCTTGAATTCGATGTGATTTGATGATTTTGGTGTTAGTCGAGGTGTTTTGATGATTGGAACGAGGTTGAATAATGTTTTAGGATGCGTTGGTGCTTTTGGTTGAGGTCCCGGGGGCCTCGGGTGTGTGTCGGATGAGTTTTGAGCGAGTACGGACACCCCGGAACTTAGAAAAATGGAGGGGGCAGCAGTTGTGGCTCAGACCGCGCTCCTTTTCGCGCTGGGCGCGCTGGCCTAGCACTGGCCGCGTCAAAGTGGCCGCGGCCGCGGTCGTGAAGACTGCAGGTTGCTGACCCTACTTCGGAAGCTCATATCTTTTTATTTATAAGGAATTTGCGGTTGATTCAAAAACATAAGTTGTAGATCTTTGAATCTAGTTTTCAAAACCATATTATAAGAGGCATTTGGACATCTTTAGCGAAAGTTATGGCCAAAGTACTAAAGCTGTCACTGCAGTCAAAACTGGGCGCGACCGCGGTCATTTTCGCGAGGACCCCGCTGGTTTTGCGCGGACCGCGGTCATTTTTGTGCGGTCAGCGGTGTCGGNTAGTTTTGAGCGAGTACGGACACCCTGGAACTTAGAAAACTGGAGAAGGCAGCAGTTGTGGCATGGACCGCTCTCCTTTTCGCGCTGGGTGTGCTGGCCTAGCGCTGGCCGCGTCAAAGTGGTCGCGGCCATGGTCGTGAAGACTCTAGGTTGCTGGTCCTACTTCGGAAGCTCATATCTTTTGATCTACAAAGAATTTTGAGGTAATTCAAAAACGACAGATGTAGCACTTCGTATCTAGTTTCCAGAAAGCTAAAGATATCGCAATTTGGACATCTGTAGAGAAAGTTATGGCCAACATACTAAAGCATGTCCCTGCAGAGCAAGACCTGCGTGGCCGCAGTCGTTTTCGCGCGGACCCCACTGGTTTTGCGCGGACCGCGGTCATTTTTGTGCAATCAGCGGTGTTGGAATCCGAGGGGCTCTATAAATACGAGGTTTTGAGATTTATTTGATATTTTGACATAGGGAGCTCGGATTTTGGCGATTTTTCGAAGGTTTTTCAAGAAATTGGTCGGGGGAAGTGATTCTAACTCAGATTTGGTTAGAGTACATGAATCTATCATTGAATTCATCATTTAATTAGTGATTTGAGATGAAATTTGGAAGAAAACTTTGGAATCTTTCAAAAATGTAAAATGAAGATTTGAAGGACCAAATGGTGTCGGAATTGGATAATTTTTGTTTGGTTAGACTCGTGGCGAGATAAGGATCGTATTGATGTAAAAAATTTTGGATTTCGAGACGTGGACCCGGGGCTCGGGTTTTGCAAATTTCGTGATTTTCGATATTTTTCGAGTCTTTTCGATTGGGTTATATTCCCTTAGCCTATTGTAATATATTCGTTCTTGTTTTGGCCAGATTCGAAGCGCGAGGAGGTCGATACGAGAGGAAAGGGTATCGCGGAGTAGTATTTGGCCGGCTAGAGGTGAGTAATAGATGTAAATGCTGCTCTGAGGGTTTGAACCCCGGACTTTCACATCGTAATGCTATATTGAGGCGTGACACGCACTCCATGACGAGTGCGGGGTCGGTTACTATTAGGGATCGTGACTTGGTCCATCCCGTGTGATATTTATACTGTACTGGTGATTGATACACATACTTTATTGATATTTACTGGGCTTGTTTCCATGTTTGGGGCCTTGAGCCGGCTTGTAGAATCCATCGGGGTTTGATATTGCTGCCTAGCATATTTTGCATATCATTTGGTTTCAGTCCAAAGATTTTAATACTATTTTGCAAACTCAGCCATATTTTTAAGTTTTGAAAGCTCAAATGATATTTTAAATTTTATTTCAGGCTGAGAACTACTGTTTTATAAATGCCCAAGGGGCTTATGATGCTTTTCTGGACTGATTATGGGTGGCTCGAGCTGCGCGCCGCAGCAGTGATTTGAAACAGTGGTAACAATGACATTGTATGATGTGACTTAAAACAGTGGTAACAATGGCACTGTATGAAATAAATTGGTCAGGTAACAATGACTGACCAGGACTTGATTGATGCCACGAGATAGTTTGTTATTGCGCTTGGGCTGTAGGAGCCCCTCCGGAGTCTGTACACACCCCCAATGAGCACCGTCGACGATAAATGATTATGGGTGGCTCAGGCTGCGCGCCGCAGTTGGTACTGGAATGTACCATCATATGCATTGCATTGTATTCATGCATTTGTGTTTTTAATTGTTGTTCAGTTGTTCAGTTCCATACATTGTTGTATATTTGGATTATAGCTTACTTTGTGTATTTACTGTGTTTTTTTATCTTCGGACTGTATTTATTTTTATTACTAACTGGGTCGGAGTACTCACTTTACTCCCTGTACCTTGTGTGCAGATCCAGGGCATTCACAGGCTGAGTGAGCTTTGACCAGCTTTCCAGAGGCATTCTCCGGGAGTATTTGAGGTAGCTGCATGGCGTTTGCAGCCGAAGATTCTCCCTTCTATCTCTATCTTTACATTCTATATTTTTAACTTTTAGACAGATTTGTATTAGGATTATAACCCTGTATTTAGAGGCTCATGGTTGTGACACCGGGTCCTAGTGGGGCTATATTATGTATTCTGTTAATTTTCGCACTTTATCGGTAATTTTAGTCTTTTGATATACTGTGTTAATTATTTGAGATCTGTTTAATTATCGGGAATTGTGGTGACAGGGTCGGGCTTGCCTAATAGTGTGTTGGGCTCCATCATGACAGGGTTGGGGTCGTGACACGATCCGAACGCACGCCCAAGTCCAAAATCATCATACGAATCTATTGGGACCGTCAAATCCCAACTTCAAGGTTGTTTACTAGAAATATTAACCCAAGTCAAACTTAGCCCTTCTAAAGCTAATAACAAGGAACTAAGTATTCTGATTTCAACCCGAACTCCTCCAAATCGGAAATAACTAGCCCCGCAAGTCATAAAACAGTGAAAGCACATATAAGGAGTCTTATTTAGGGGAATGGGGATCTAGAAAATGAAGTAACCGGTCGGTTCATTACATTCTCCACCTCTTAAACAAACATTCGTCCTCCAACCACTCTAGAATCGTACCTGAGTGCCGAAATATCTACTCCAAATTTCGTCCTTGGCCTCCCAAGTCACCTCATCGACCAATTGTCCCCTCCATGAACTTTTACCGCAAAAAATCTTGTTGGACCTCAGTTGGCGAACCTACCTGTCAATAGTGGCAACTGGCTCCTCCTCATAACCAAGGCTCTCACCTAGCTAAACCGTGTTGAAGTCTAACATATGCAACATGTTGGCATGATGCCTCCGTAGCATAGACACATGGAAGACTAGATGAATTCCCGATATACTGGTAGGAAAAGAAAGATCATAACCAATCTCCCCAACTCACCTCAACACCTCAAATGGACCTATGAACCTTAGGCTCAACTTGCCCTTCTACCCGAACCTCATGATTTCCTTCATCAGTGAGACTTCAAAAGAACTTTCTCGTCCACCCTAAATGATAAGTCACGCGCCTTCTGCTCCGCGTAACTCTTCTGTTTGGAATGTGCTGTGTGAAGTCGCTCCTGAATCAACGTTACCTTTTCCAAGGCATCCTTCACTAAATCAGTACCATATCACTTAGCCTCGTCGAGCTCAAACCATCTGATAGGCGAACGACATTGTCGATCATATAAAGCCTCAAATGGATCCATCTCGATGTTGGACTGATAATTGTTGTTGTACGCAAACTCGGTCAAAGGCAAGTGTTGGTCCCAAACGCACACGCAAGTATACGTGGTCGTACAAGTAATAAAGTGATAAGTTGAGTGTCGAACCCACAGAAACTTATATCAACTACTCACTAAT
>MU686351.1:43465-62658 GCA_026770625.1 Nicotiana glauca
GGGACAAAAATGGTGATCATCTCTGAAAATGCCACTTTGGCTTGTAATGACTTTATCTCTACATAGTACCAATTAAATTCTCCTCTTTCGAAAAAAAAAAAAAAAGAGAGAGAGAGAAAATTAATCTGTGCAATTTCCCCCCATTAATCTACACTTCTCGCTATAGGCAAAAACAAAGAGGCTTGGAATCTTGTTCAATCCCCTTTTCACCAATTTAAGAAATTTTCAAGCCAATCAGCGGCAAACTCGCTACTCAAAGCTACCACTAATTTTGACCATTAGAATTCTTACGCTCTTTTTCAGAATTCCAACTCCAAAGTAGAAGACCTTCACCACCTAATATTTATACCGAATTAACAAAAGTGTGCTTGTGTGTACATATAGAGTTCTAACTCTTAATTATAATAAAATAATAGATACCAAACCAGAATTTAAAGCTTATATCTTCGAAATTCTAGTTCTTTTAATTTAGTAAATTCTAAATTAATAATTTATTGATATTAATGGATTTTTTTTGATAAATATGTGGTTTGACAAGAAGCTGTCAGGTTCGACAAATTTATCGCCGAAAAACTAGTTTTGCCCCCGTTAATTAATGCATATTTTAGTTTATTAAATTATTTAATTATGATATATTTAATTAATTTGATATAAACACCAAACTCGAATAAGTATTTACCATATCGTTCTTACATAGAATGGTAGGATCTTAAAACAAATATCTAAACCTCAACTTTTATAACCTTGACAAGTTGCTCAGCTTTTCCCGTTATCTTCAGCGTTGTCCTCCACTTTTTCAAAAACCCTTGTGATTTTTTCCAAAAAAATCTTAGTAATACTTCAATTCTAAGTTTTTATTATTCATTTTCTTTTTCTAATTTAGAAACTCAAAAGACCTACCATTAATCAAAGTTTATTTTAATTACACTGCAAGAATATTATTGGATAATTGACAGATGACAATTGACAGCAAACGGTCATTAACGTAAAAATCAATCAAATGGCTTCGAATTGTACATTTATAATACTCTTTAAAATTAACAATTTTGAAGATTACTAACAATGTGTAATAATACTACTATAGATAATCACCAGATATTTTTTTAAGTCCTTGAGAATTGCAACTTTTATTTAGTCTACGGAAAAGGGTTCAAAATTCCCCTAAACTATTGGAAAAGGTTTAAAAATACCCTTCATCCACCTATTGGGCTAAAAATACTCCTCCATCCATTTTTTTGATTCACTTATGCCCTTTAACCTTTAGGTCAATGCTAAATTAAAATAAATTATTTTTCTTCTGTAAAACTTAAAAAAAGAAATATTTTACAAAATATTTTCCTTTTTTAAAAAATAATGCACCAATAGTCCACTAATTTAGTAAAATCTTCTTATATATTTTTTTTCAGTTCTTACAAAAAAAAAAATTATTTTTTTCAGTTTTTTAAAGCCTTATTTTTGTAAAAACTGAAAAAAAAATTATAAAAATAGAATAAAATATTTTTAATAAAAGATCTTCGTTTTTTAAAAACTGGAAAAAATAATTTCGTTTTTTAATTTTTTTAATTTTTTCATTTTTTTAAAGCGTTTCGTTTTATTTTCGTTTTTCAGTTTTTTTTAAAGAATAAATATTTTCGTTTTTTTAAAAACTGGAAAAAATATTTTTCAAAAATAAAAATATTTCTTTCAGTTTTTAAAAAATGAATTTTATTAAAAACAATTTTTTCAGTTTTTACAAAAAAAATGCTTTCAAAAAACTGAAAAAATAATTTTTTTTTGTAAAAACTGAAGAAAAGAAGAAGAAAACTTTACTAAATTAGTGGACTACTAGTGCATTAGTTTAAAAAAATGATAATATTTTGTAAAATATTTTTTTTTAAGTTTTACAAAAAGAATAATAATTATTTTTAATTCAGAATCGACCTAACGGTCAAAGAGCATAAGTCAACCAAAAATATGGATGAAAGGGTATTTTTAGCCCAATAGGTAGATGAAGAGTATTTTTAAATCTTTTCCAATAGTTTAGGGTTTTTTTAACCCTTTTCCGTTTATTCTATTCACCTATTTAGACTTTAACATTTTTTTCCCTCTACTAGCTAGTCTTAATTACACTTTCCTACAAAATATTTTAGTAGTCTAGTGATTGTTAGCTTTAAGTATTATGTGAGAGGTCTTGTGTTCGAACTCCCTTGGCTCCACAAAATACTTTTTGCTAAAAGAAAAAATAAAAAATTACACTTTCCTTTTTGACGGACAAATCCCCTACAAAATACAAGCAAGGGGAATATTTTAGCTGACCCAAATTTATTTATGACAACAAAAGCAACAGTCAAATCGGCTTTGCATTAAATGAGAGATAATAATGAGATTTCTTTATCCGAATCTTTAGTAAAACGTTGTGTAATATTTTTTATTATTTGAAGGAGCAACAATTCAACTAGTTAAATAAAAATAAGTAATTTATATTTATATTCTCATCCGTCCTATAATATTTGTCACATTTTATTTTTGAAGAGTCAAATTGAAACAATTTTAAAGCTATTAGATTAATTTCATGTTTTAAAATCAAAATCAAAATCAAAATTTAAATATTTGAAAACAGGTACTATAATTTGCAATACATCTTATATTATACAGTAAAAAAGTACATGTTAAAATATCGGTCAAAAATGTAAACATTGATAAGTGAAAATGAAAAATATTTTAGGATGAAATGAGTATATTTTTTGATTGAAAGTATAAGAAAATATTAAAATAATAGCGACAAATTTAGGGCCCGTTGGGCCATAAGAAATTTTTTACTTTTTTTGAAAAAAATTCATCTTTTTCGGAATCAGTGTTCGGCCATAAAAATTTTAAATTATACATGAAGTTGAATTTCAAAATATTCCAGAAATTTGAAAAACTCCAAAAATTATTTTAAAAAAATAATTCACTTCAATCATTTACAAAAATTCAAAAACAGCTCAAATTATATTCATGTCCAATTAAAACTCTAATTTTCAGATACTATTTTCTCTTGAATTTTTTTTCGTTCCAAAAATTTCTCAATTCGAAAGTCCAAATGCCCATAAGTTTCCTTCTAACATTTCAAACTTGACAAAAACTTATTTTAAAAAGATCAACCTAATGTATAAACAAAATAATAAAAAGCAAAAATTTGGTATGTCCAAATTGGAGTACCAGCCATGCTGGGACTGTGTGTTTGAAAAACTATTTAATGCTTTCCTTTTTTTACTGAAAACCCCGTACTTCTTACTACTGAAAATATGCAGAATTTTGAACTATTCGACACTGTCGGGGGGGGGGGGGGGGGGGGGGGGGGGGTGTTGGTACTAGGTAATACTATGGACAGCTAAATATAGTACTAATATTGTCATTTTTTTTTCAACATGGGTGAGGGGGAGGGGTTATAGTGCATAGAAATGGAAGATGATAAAGTATGCACTAATTAATTGAATTTTAATATGAATTTTCAATATATACTACATGTTGAACCCATAATGTTTATTTTATAATGAGTTTAATGGTAAAAATATTGGGAAAATATCACTGTATATCCTCTGTAAAAATAATAGCTGAAAAAATATATAAAAATTATATTTTTTTTGTATATATATACATTATGTATGTCATATACAAAAATTATATAAATTTTATATACTTATTTGGCTACCAAATGTAAATAATTTCTAGCACGGGCTAAAATTGATAATACCCAACGGACCCGGACCGGTAATTTAACGATTCCGGAGGGTCTGTAAAAAAATATGGAACATGGGCGTATGCTCGAAATTGAATTCTGAGGTCCCAAGCCCGAGAAATGAATTTTTGAAGAAAATTATTTAACTGAAATTATAAGAGTCTCTGAAAATTTAAAGATATTTGAATTTGATGGTATCGGGCCCGTATTTTTGTTCTAGAGCCCGGTACAGGTCTTATATGATATTTAATTTGAGCCTGTAAAATTTGGTAAGAAACAAAATTTATATGACGTGAATCGGATCCTCGGTTGTTAAAATTTTGAACTTAAGAGTTATTGAGATTTTTCTTTGATTTTGATGCTAAACTCGTAGTTCGAAGAGTTATTTTGACGATTTGATCGCACGAGTAAGTCTGTATGATATTTTTAGGTTAGTATGCATGTTTGGTTTGGAGCCCCGAGGGCTCGGGTAAGTTTCGGATAGACTTCGGGGTGATTTATACTTAGGAAAATCTGGTATGATTGTTGCTTCTGGTGTCTGATGCACTATGCATTGCAATCGAGGAAGGGAACTGGCTGGGGATGGAATTTGTTCTATGCGAACGCGAAAATAGGGACGCGAACGCGGAGCACTGGGGGCTGCTCTATGCGAACGCGACCTATGTCCCGCGAACGCGTATAGTAAATAGGGGTGGGGTGGGGATTTAGCATTTCTTCTACGCGAATGCAAACCTTGGTCCGCGAAAGAGAAGTCCAGAGGGGCTTACCCTTCGCGAACGCGTGGAAGAATTCGCGATCACATAAGCCTAAGGGAGGCGGCCCTTCACGAACGCGACAGGCCAATCGCGAACGCGATGAAGGCCTGCACAGTCTTTTTAAAATAGTAGCAAAACGGGAATTTAGCCCACAACTTCATATTTTCAAAACTAGAGAGCATTGAGGAGATTTTCAAGAGGCAAGTTCTTCCCCAGAGTATTGGTATATGATTCTAAACTTTTTTCTTCGATTTCCTTTTACATTTCATCAATCTTCATCCAAAAATATAGTGTTTTTATGATAGAAATTGGGAATTTGGGTGGAGTTAGAGTTTTTTGAATAATTGGAATTTAGACCTCGTTTTGGGGTCGAATTTAGAAACTAATTGCATATTCGGGCTCGTGGGTGAATGGGTGATTGAGTTTTGATCCGAACCTCGAGTTTTGATCAAGCGGGCCCGGGGTCGCTTTTTGACTTTTTGGAAAAAATGATAGAAAACCTACAATTAAGCATTGAGTATGAATTCTTTAGCATTTATTGATGTTGATAAGTTAATATTGACTAGATACAATTGAATTGGAAGTGGGATCAAAAGAAAAAGCGGTGTTTGAGTCTTGAGTTGGCTGTGGAAGTTCGAGGTAAGTGTTTGGTCTAACCTTAGCTTGAGGGAATATGTATTGTGCCTTATTTGCTATGTGCTAGTGCAGTGTACGACGTATATGTGTGGTGGCGAGTATCTATACGTTGATGTCAGGCATGCCCGTGAGTCTTAAATTGTGATCATTGTGTTTCTTAATAAGTACTACAATGCCTAAATTGTCGAATATCCATGTTGAGCAAGACTTATGATTATCTTCTTGGTGTTTGTTTATCATTGAGCATTGGCTCTAGTTGAGGTTCACTTGTGAAGTTAATTATTGGTACAAGTTTGATTATAGTTGATTCCCTTGCCGGGACGTATTTAATTCTTATTGTTGATTCCCTTGTCGGGATGTATTTATTCTTATTGTTGAGTCCCTTGTTGTGATGTTAATGTTGCAATTGTTTAGGTGAGTAAAGATAGATAAAGCACGAAGGGTGATGCCGTGCACATTCATACTTATGCATATGGTGAGGAAAGAGTGATAAAGCACAAAGGGTGATGTCGTGCACATTCATACTTATGCATATGGCGAAGAAAGAGTGATAAAGCACAAAGGGTGATGCCGTGTATATTTACATTGATATTTATGCATATGATGAGGAAGAGAGATAAAGCACGAAGGGTGATGTCGTACACATTTCTAATGTTTATATGGTGAGGAAGAGAGATAAAGCACGAAGGGTGATGCCGTGCACATTTTTATTATTTAATTGCATTAGTGAGGATTGAAAGTAAAAGCACGAGGGGTGATGTCGTGCACTTATTGCCTGTTTGCTATGATTTCTTGGTGTTATTGGTTCAGGTGCCTTAATTGTTTTATTCCGTTATTACCGTGATTCTTTATGTTAGTATTTCCCACATAGCATGTTACCCTTCCCCCGTTACTTTTGAATTGCTTCTATTAATATTATTCTGCTAGATACTGTTTAACTGCAGGTTATATTGTTTGTTATGTCCTAATCTCGTCACTACTTCGCCGAGGTTAGGCTCGACATCTACTCAGTACATAAGGTCGGTTGTACTAATGATACACTATGCACTCTTTTGTACAGATCCCGGTACTGGAGCATATAGACCTTAGCTGGGGGTTGCTGCCTTCAGTCCATCAGAGACCCGAGGTAGTCATGCAGGCATCCGCAGGTCTTAGCGTCCCCTTCCTATCTTGTTTCTTCTGTTCTTTTCTATTTCAGAGATAAACATGTATTTATTTTGTTCAAACCCTATTTGTAGTATTCTTAAAAAGTCCGTGAGATTGTGACACTAGTTCTGGATGGTTTATGTTTATGGATTCGTATTGGAATTAGCTATGATGTTCTTCTGTACCTCTTCACTTGAGGTGTTCCTTCTTGAGCCACTTGCAATGTGTCCCATATTTCCTTTGCAGTAGTACAGCTTTGAATCCTGCTATACTCGTCTGGACCCAGTCTATACACAAACCATTTCTTGGCCTTGGCATTCTTCTCCCATTTCTTCAAATCTTCAGCAGTGCAGTCAGCTCGTATTTTTGGCACATCTACTCCTTCAGCATTCTTCTTCATGGTAGCCATGGGACCATCAGTGACAATGTCCCATAGCTGATAGTCTTCTCTGATGACGTGATCTCTCATCCTATTTTTCCACCAAGAATAGTAGTGGTCATTAAAGAGTGGAGGCCTGTCAGTGGATTGCCCTTCCCAGTTTCCAGGTGGTGCGCTCATCTTGATCTGTTCCTAAGGTGTTAGCCTCTTCAAGGATAACCTGCTCTGATACCAATTGATGTTCTAAGTTTCAATACCACACAAGAGGAGGGGGTGATTTGTGTGGTACCCAATTTTCGCTCTAGAAGAACATGGTTCTTCTAGGTGTTCAAACTACTGCTGTTGCGGAATTAAAAGTACAGAAATTAAAGAACACAAAGATTTTACGTGGAAAACACCTGGTTCAAAAGGTGAAAAAACCACAACCTACTACTCAGTAGGATTTTCCCAAACAGCCACTAAAATCAATGAGCCAAAACAGCATTTACAGAACTCTTGTAAGCCTAAGGATTAAACTCTAATCCCAGTGTGGCACACAGCCTCAGCTGCTGCGACACTTTCAAGTTAACTATAACTTGAACACACACAAGTACCTAATACAAGTGCTTCTAAGAAAGCTGAAAGGTACAGATTCAAAACCTACTACAATTGAACTAGACTTAGAATAAATACAATGGAACTGGTTCTTCTATCTCGTTCAAGTAGCTTCAGGCGTGCACACTTATATCCCACATATATTGCTTGCAAAACATACTTGCTCTTTTGCTCTCAAATATATTTAACTTCTGCGTATGTGCAATACATGTACAAGAGAACAAACTCAGTTATTTATTGAGTTAGTAATTAGAGTTTGATTGAGACTTCATTGATTATCCTTAGACGATTTGAATCCTTGACCAATACAAACTCCAACCCTTATTCTAGATTAGGATTGTGTTCTCTTCTCATAAGGAGACTGTTCTCCTTATCCCAAATGCAATCTTTTCGATCAGTTCAGAAGATATTGTTGCGTGATCTTCAATGTATATCTTCCTCACGTGCCTCTCATGTGCAATGGTTGATACATATTGTGTCACACCAGATGGACCAGGTCCATCACTGAGTTCATTTGTCAATCTTCAAAACTTCAACCGAACTTGGGTCAACAAGCTAAATTGTTAAATCTCGTTCTTCCACATTATTATTTCCGCTATTTATTATATGTTAACTTGAAATTGTTAAGAGATTAAAAATGAAAAAGGTAAATTAATCGAAATAGCTAGCTTGCCTACCATTCTTTAATATGCACCATCACGATTTTCGTGGGTGGAAAATCCGGATCGTGACATTTTAATTACACTGCTAGAATATTATTGGATAATTGACAGATGAAAATTGGCAGCAAACGGTCATTAACGTAAAACTCAATCAAATGGCTTCGAATTGAACATTTATAATACTCCATAAAATTAATAATTTTGAAGATTACCAACAATGTGTAATTAATAATACTACTATAGATAATCACCAGATGTTTTTTTTAAGTCCTTGAGAATAGCAACTTTTTATTTATACTTTTCACCTATTTAGACTTTAACATTTTTTTTCCTCTAGCTAGTTTTAATTACACTTTCTTTTTTAACGGACAAATCCCCTACAAAATGCAAGCAAGGGGAATATTTTAGCTGACCCAAAATTTATTTATGACAATAAAAGCAACAGTCAAATCGGCTTTGCATTAAATGAGAGATAATAATGAGATTTCTTTATCCGAATCTTTAGTAAAACGTAGTGTAATGTCTTTTTATTTATTTTGAAGGAGCAACAATTCATTTAGTCAAATAAAAATATGTAATTTATACTTATATTCTCATCCGTCCTAAAATATATGTCACGTTTTATTTTTCAAGAGTCAATTTGAAATAATTTTAAAGCTATTAGATTAATTTCATGTTTTAAAATCAAAATCAAAATTTAAATATTTGAAAACAAGTACTATAATTTGCAATACTTCTTTATATTATACAGTAAAAAAGTACATGTTAAAATATAGGTCAAAAATGTAAATATTGATAAGTGAAAATGAAAAATATTTTAGGATGAAATGAGTATATTTTTTGATTGAAAGTATAAGAAAATATTAAAATAATAGTTGTCACACCTCATTTTTTCACACTACTCCGAAGAATAATGTATAAGAGAGTTTTTTCATTTTAAGTGACATTACTCGGATTGAGATTATTTATTTATTTAGAGTCGCCACTTGGGATAAGTTTGGCTTTTGGTTTCCCAAGTCACCTGTTTATCTTGAATCCCGAACCGAGGAAAATTTCGACTTTCGAATGGAGTCTGCGAACCAGAAATTCTAAGTAAGGAATTTTGTTGACCCGAGGGAAGGTGTTAGGCACTCTCGGATCTCGTGGTTCTAGCACGGTCGCTTAAACTATTATAAATGGCTAAATATCTGATTTTAATACATGTTTCAACTTAAAGTGCAATTTAAATTGCTTACCGCTTTGAATTAATTTTTAAGGAATTTGCAACATTGCTAAAACACGAACCACGTCACATAAATGCACCCGTGATTGTTGACATATTCCAATGCCGTTGAGATTTGGATTTGGGTCACATAAATGTGCACCCGAATTTAGGAAGGTAATATTATTAAATATACGCGCCTAAAGCAACTACGCGTTTTAACTTTGCGAGGACCATGAAAATTGGTTAAACGGCACACCTCGAATTAAAAAAAAAACTTAAAAGAAATATCAAACGAGCGCCACGCAGTTAAAATTTTGTTTGGCTTGGCACACCTCAATATATTTTAAAAGTCTAGTTAATTGATTAAAAGACTAAGAGAATTTCTACTTTATTTTAAGCAAATGTCTAAGCTAAATGCATTATATCATGTAATCAGGTATGAAGGTTCAAAACCATGAGATAGTTATTGAAATAATTTGGGCAGCTCACATATGAGTCAATCCAGGCCCAATATAAAGGTCAACTCGATGCTTTTCCAAAATGAGCTACTTTCATTTATAGCACACTATTAAAAATATAATACAAAAGATTAGCACTAATTAATAATTAATAAATATGGCAGTAAAATATTATATATATATATATATATATATATATAGCAGATTTAATTCAATTCTAATAAGCAAGAATCAAGTTGTTTAAAAACGCAGTCCTAGTATTTAATATATTTCCTTATTGTTTCTCTTCATTCCATAACATGTTTTATGATTTCGTTAGACACCAAGCCATTCCGTAATAAATATTTTTCTTTCCATACATGGACCTTTTTATATAATGTAATGTAGCAAATTATACATCTTTATTTTTTGATGAAATAAAATATATATATTTTATGAAAAAATTATAATATATATTTGTGGTATATATACATTATAAATCATATATTTTTAGAAACATTCATGTATATATGCATATGTTGTTTATATATGTCTTTATATTTAAATATATATCATTGATCCATTCCATAATAAATTTTTTCCTTTTTATACATGGACATTTTTATTCAACTTAATCCTAGCAAAATTATATATATGTATATTTCAATAAAATAAAATATATATATTTCGTGAAAAAAATAAAATAATGTAAGCTTGTGGTATATTATAAATCATGTGTTTTTTAGAAAAAAATCATGTATATATGCATATGTTATTTATACACTTATTTATATTTAAATAGATATTATTAATACGCCATTTATATTTTGCACTAATATAACATGCATATTTGTATAAATTATCTGTATATAAATAGTATATGTGACATATTTTTTTCTTCTACATACATATTAGTGGCATGTTAATATTTTAGATTAAATTGTATGTAAGGTATATGCTAGCAATATACTTTGAATAATATCAATATAATAATGTATTATGACATATTGATGGAATATTTACGTTGTAAATTATCACAATATAATATACTTGAAATATATTAAAGATACATTTTGAGTTAAAATAAAATTGTACAGAAAAAAGTTTAAAACTCAAAAAAGAAAAAAAAATATTGAAATTCTCATTGTGCAGAGGAAATTAATTTTGAGATATTCTGCTTTCAAAATCTTGATATATTTGGGTAAGTGTTATTTATGGAAGAGAAAAAAGAAATTATGGAAGAGTGAGGGAAAAAGAAATGTAGTAAAAAGTGTATTAATGTAGAGGGATCCCTTAGTTAATGGAGTTATCAATATGAAAGTGCTAAAAAGGTAAAAAAAAGATGTACTGTTTTTTAAATAAACAAAGCCTACTATCATTTATGAGAATAGTTCTTAAAAAAGGACCAACCATGTAAAAAGCTCTTCCAAAATAGGCTCACGTTAAGCCCAAGAAAATTGGCAATTCCACATAGAACTTGGCCTAGATCTGTTCTCAACATATTTTTACCGAATCCAATCTTCCAAAACCACACTACTCAAATGAAACATAAGCAGGTTTAAGTCTTTTTTAACACAACAAGTGTAGTAAACTTGAATTCCAATTCAATTTACGTTATAATACAATAATCAAACATTTTTTAACACAACAAGTGTAGTAAACTTGAATTCCAATTCAATTTACGTTATAATGAATCACTTGCTTGTCGTAGTCGAACTGGGTCGACTGTTGGCGGTGATGGCCTTAGCCTCTTGCGTGTTGGAGATGACCGTAGCCATTTATGCCTTGGAGATGGCCGTAGCTGTTTATACATTGGAGATGGTCGTAGCCGTTTATACATTGGAGATCATGCTAGTCCAGTCCCTTTATCATGTCAGCCTGGAGAGCGTATGGAGAGGTTGATATGATAAACTTGTTCCGTAAATATCTCCAGGTGTCCCCTCTACCGCCTCGTTAAAAACCTCCCCGAGAAAACCCAATTGGGACAAAACTCGGGTAAGGAAAAAAGAGTGCGACTCGGGAGACGCCTTTCAGAAATGGAAATACTTGAGGTGGGCAACGTTCCAATTGTTTTGTAGCGTTTTCCCTTCCATTGTTTCCAACTGGAATGCTCCTTTGTTGGCTGCTGCTATGATTTTGTAGGGTCCGTCCCAATTAGTGCCCAATTTTCCTTCGTTTGGGTCTTTGGATGCCAATGTCTTGGCTTTGAGGACATAGTCTCCCACCTTGAGTGGTCTTATCTTGGCCCTCTTGTTGTAGTATCTTTCGACCTGTTGTTTCTGGGCCACCATTCTGATATGGACCATTTCTCTCCTTTCCTCAGCTTCGTCGAGTCTTGGAGCCTGTTCATGTCATTTTTCAAAGAATTCTGTCGTTTTTTGACCGACGAATTGCCGTCCTATGTCGCAGCTGATTTCCTTGGGGATGCCGAAGTGGCATATGATATTTTTTCATATGAAGGCGATGACCTCTTGTTCGTGTATTTGAGCGTACGCACCTGCTTCCACCCACTCGGAGAAATAGTCAGTTAAAACTAGTAGAAACCGTACCTTTCCTCGTCCCGCGGGGAAGGGTCCGACTATGTCCATTCCCCATTTGATGAAGGGCCATGGGGATGTGACCAAGTGGAGAGGTTCTCCTGGTTGGTGTATCATGGGGGCATATTTTTGGCACTGTTCGCACCGGCGAATGTATTCCGCTGCTTCCTTCTTCATGGTAGGCCAGTAGTAGCCGGGCCGTATGAGGCATCATACGAGGGTGCGGTTACCTGTGTGGGCGCCGCAGTGACCTTCATGCACTTCTTCGAGCACTGCACTCGTTTGGTGCGGCCCTAGACACTTGGCCAAGGGCCCACTGAACGTCCTTTTGTAGAGGACGTTGTTTATCAGATAATACCAGGCAGCTTGCACGCAGAGTTTCTTTGCCTCTTTTTTGTCGAGTGGCAGCGTTCCATCCTGAAGGTAGGATACAAATTGGTTGCACCAGTTTCAAGTTATATTTAAAGAGCATACCTCAGTATGGTCGATGGCTGAATGGAGGAGGGTGACCACGCTTTCTTTGTGAAAAATTTTAGTAGCCGTGGCAAGTTTTGCTAGACCGTCTGCTTCGACGTTCTGTGCCCTCGGAATTTGCTCGAGGCGGCACTTGTCGAACTCGGCCATCAGCCTATAGATTTTTGACTGGTATTTCTGCAGCCTTTGTTCTTTTATTTGGTAAGTCCCAGCGACCTGATTTACCACAAACTCGGAGTCGCAATGGAGGATGATTTGTCGAGCTCTATACTTGATGGATAGTTTCATACCTACAATTACGGCCTCGTACTCGGCCTCATTGTTAGTCATTTCGTGGCATCGTATGGACTAGCGAATCGTTTCACCCGCGGGAACCTCGAGGACGAGTCCCAGTCCTGATCCCGATGCATTGGCGGCACCGTCAGTATAGAGAGTCCATAAGTCGGTATTGGAGGAGACACGTTCTGCCTCAAGTTCTTCCCTCGGCAGGATTTCTGCGCTGAAATCTGCTATAAAATCGGCAAGTACTTGCAAGTTGATGGCAGTTCTTGGGAGGTACGAGATGTCGTGCTCGCTAAGCTCAATAGCCCATCTGGCGAGCCGGCCTGACAATTAAGGCTTGTGTAGGACGCTTCTCAGTGGGAAGGTCGTTACCACTTTTATAATGTGGCATTGAAAATAAGGTCGGAGCTTCCATGAAGCCACGACCAGTGCCAGAGCTAATCTCTCAAGGTGTGGATACCGTGTTTCGGCGTCCACTAGTGTTTTGCTAACGTAATAAATAGGAAATTGTGTACCTTTGTTTTCGCGGACCAGGACTGCGCTAACGGCAACCTCGAATACGGCCAAATACACCAGTAGGGGTTCGCCTGGGCTCGCTTTGACTAGTAGGGGCGGTGAGGATAGGTACGCTTTCAGCTTTCTCAAGGCTTCGACGCACTCCTCATTCCACAGTAACCCTTGGTCTTTTTTCAGCACATTGAAAAATTTATGGCACCTGTCGGAGGACCGCGAGATGAATCTGGATAGAGCGGCTATCCCCCCTGTTAGCTTTTGTACCTGTTTTTTGTTGTTCAACACCTCAAGTATTATGTCTATTGCCTTGATATGGTCTGGGTTGACCTCGATGCCTCGTTGTGATACGAGAAATCCTAAGAATTTACCTGAGGCCACGCCAAAGGCGCACTTCTCAGGGTTCAGCTTCATTCCGTATCTCCTCAATATCTCGAAGGCTTCCTTCAAGTGGTTGATGTGGTCTTTTTTCTTTGCTAATTTTACCAGCATGTCGTCGATGTAGACTTCCATGGTCTTACCGAGTTGTTCTTTGAACATCTTGGTGACCAGCCTCTGGTACGTAGCTCCTGCATTTTTGAGTCCGAAGGGCATTACCTTGTAGCAATATGTCCCTTGGTGGGTGATGAAAGTTGTTTTTTTCTGGTCCTCTTCGGCCATAATGATCTGATTGTAGCCGGAATAAGCGTCTAGGAAGCTTAGCAGCTCGTGTCCTGCGGTAGCGTCGATCAGTTGATCGATGTGGGGTAGTGAGAATGAATCCTTTGGGCACGCCTTATTTAGGTCAGTGAAGTCCACGCACATTCTCCATTTCCCATTTTTCTTTTTGACCATGACAACATTGGCGACCCATTGGGGATATTTTGATTCCCTGATGGAGTCGTTAGCTAGTAGTTTGTCTACCTCCTCACTGACCGCTTCGTTGATTGCGACATTAAATTTTCTCCTCATTTGCCTCACGGGCAGGTGTAACGGGTCAACGTTTAGCTTGTGAGTGGTGATGTCTCGCGGGATCCCTGGCATATCTGAATGGGAAAAAGCAAACATGTCTGCATGGTTAGTTAAAAACTTACGATACTTACTTGGATCAGTGAGGCTGTGACCGATGTAGACTTTCTTTGTGGGATCGGCGTCGTCCAGTGGGACTGGGTCGAGATCTTCGACCGTAGCTTTACTGGCCTCTACGGTATCATGATCTTTAATGGAGTCCCTTGTCGGGTCGACCTTAGTCCCCGACATAGCTGATTGCTATGCCTCCGCACTCGCCCCCTTAAGCTATTTGGTGTGGGCGCAATCTTGGGATATTTTGTAGCATTCTTTTCCGGTGCGTGGCTCGCCTCGGATGCTGAATATTCTCCAAGGGGTAGGGAATTTGATCATTTGGTAAAAGCTTGACGGGACTACTCGCATGGCGTGTATCCATGGGCGTCCTATTATGGCGTTGTATGCCGTTTCCTGGTTCATTACGTGGAAAGTTGTTTCCATCATGACTCCTCCTGCTAAAACGGGTAGGGATATTTCTCCAGAGGTTCGTTCCACTGCATTATTGAAACTAGTTAGTGTTATGCAGCGCGGTATTATCTTGTCCTCGAGTTCCATTTGTATGAGGACCCTCGGGTGGATAATAGAGGCGCCGCTTCCATCATCAATCATGATTCTTTTAACATCTGTATTTGCGATACGTAAAGTGATAACTAAAGCATCAAAGTGAGGGAAAGACAACCTGTCGGCATCAGACTTATCGAAGGTGATACTATCTTCGAGGTCGTCATACCGTTCGTGGGCGATGGTTCGCTTCAGTTTGTGCATGGTGGTAAGTTTGACGTGGTTGATTGCTGAGTCGTCACCACCTCCGATGATCATATTAATCGTACGTGCTTGGGAGTGCGGCTTCGGCGGCCCATGGGGTTGCTCACGTCCGAGTGCAAAGTTGGTTTTCCCTTTGTCGCTGAGTAGCTCCCTCAGGTACCCCTGATTTAGCATTCTGACTACTTCTTGCCGTAGGCCTATGCAGTCCTCGGTTTTGTGCCCTCGTTCCTGATGGAACTCACATAGGACGTTTGATTTCCTTGTGGTGGGGTCTGATCTCATCTTCGTCGACCATTGTACCTTGCTGCCTAGCTTCTCCAGTGCGTACACTATCTCTGAAGGAGACACGCAAAAGTTATGGGCAGATAATAAAGGAGGCATACCTCTTTCATTTCGGAATGGAGCAACATGTTGCTGTAGTGCATCCGTGTGTCTCGGTGGCGGCGGTTGAGAGGATCTGATGTAAGGCCGGTGCCTTTCTTTGTTGAGACGTGGAATTTGTTCTCGCCGTCCCTCGATGCATCGATCCCTTCTAATTTCTGGATGTATTGTCGTTAACCGTTGGGTCGGCCCGTTGAGGTCATCTTCATCTGCTCTTATCTCGGCACAGTAGGCGTTATGGATTTCTTCCCATGTGGTAGGAGGGTACTTCATGAGACGGCTTAGTAGCTTCTTGGTCGCCCTCGAACCATCTCTGCTTAGTCCGTTCTGCAACGCGGCCACCGCCATGCCTTCCGATACGTTGGATAGGCTCATCCTTACCCTGTTAAACCTGGCTAGGAAGTCCCTAAGTCCTTCTCCTGCGGTTTGGCAGACGACGAAGATATCGTTAACCCTTGCTTTTGCTTTCTTTGCTCCTGCATGGGCGGTGACGAACTTGTCCGCCATTTCCTCGAACCTAGAAAGGATCTTAGCTGGTAGCTGGGAGTACCAAGTCATGCCTCCTCCTGTCAGCGTCTCACCAAATTTTTTCAGCAGCACTGACGGCACCTAGTCTTTTGACAGGTCGTTGCCCTTTACAGCCGTGACATAGTGGATAAGATGATCCTCTGGATCTGTGGTTACGTCGTATACTCTTAGGTAGGGCGGCATTTTAAAGGTCTTCAAAATGGAGTACGGGGCATCCTCCTCAGTGTAGGGTTGTTCAACAAATCTTCCCACGTCGCGCTTTGGCAGCAACTTGGGGGCACCGGGGATTTGGTTTATTCTCTCCTGGTGTTCCTTCATCTGGTCAAGAAGTGATCGGTTATCGTTTTCCATCTGCTCCATCTTCTTAAGAATGGCTGTGAGGGTGCCATCGTTGGCATGTACCTCACCTGGCATAACATTTGCTCGTCCCATTTCAGGTTCGACCATGGTGGCGGTAAGATCTACTGTTTGTGCACACCCGATGTTGCCTTTTGGTGACTTTTCGATCAAGCCACTTAGGGTACCTATTAGCCACTCTTCCAGTAGCTTTTGGACCTCCGAGGGTACTTCTTTGGTTGCAGATGTAGAAACACCCTTTTCCCGCAAGATCTTCAGATCTCCAGGTGGGGGAGGTAGGATCTCCCCACTCGTTGTGGTGCTAGGGGTTGTGATCAAAACACCATCTTCACCGGCTTCGTTGAGAGGATCGATGAGGTTGGTTGCAACATCTGCTATTGCTTTCATTCTTGCGTTGTTTTCAGCCATTTTTGTTCGTGTGGTGTAGAGAATAGTTGTCGGTTGTTCTCTAGGTGCAAACTATGGTTTTAATTCTCGAAATCCCCACAGACGGCGCCAAATTGTTTAGCTCAAAAGTTATCGATATACTTTGCAAGCTTAGAAAACAATCAAAAAATGATAAAGGTAAATCGTAATCAAATATAATCTGACCTAGAGGTTAGATAAACGATATTGTCGTTTTAGATCTCAAAGATAAAGAAAGTAATCTTAGCTTAAGAGAGGAGCAATAGTAGGAGACAGAGAGAGAGGTTGTATTATTCGAGAATAATCATGATGCCTGTTATAACGTGAAGGTCTCCTTTATATAGTAGGAGACCTTTCTCGAAATTATAAAAAAGTACAAAAGTTGGTGGCTTCCACTTAGTGAAGATGTTAAGCTCTAAACGACATTGCTTTCACCCTCACGTCCGGGTCGTGCCCTTGCTTTGGTCGGCATCTACTTATTGGGCGTACCCGTTAATCATGGGGATGTTGAGGGCCAAATTTGACCCATACAAACATGATGAATATCAACCAATTTGTCGGATTTGAAACAACAAAAAGTATGGACAGATTTGCATTTTTTCTCATTCAAATAAATCAACGGTTTATATTATTCGATTTAAAATGGTACCCGAAAATCACGGATTACTTGAAACGCCAAATAAAGGCTAAGAAAATGAAAATGGAGCTTGGCAAATCTCAAGTGAATGAACAAACTTCCTTTCATTAACACGAAGAATTCCCAGTTGATACAAGTTTTCGTTTGCTACTGGGATCTAATCCGAAAAATAAAATTGCCAAAACAGAACCCACGAGCGGCGACGCCTTGCCGGAGAAATAGAAATTCGCCGACGAACTCAGAACTCAACTCAACAATCTGGAAAAATAGGAACGACGATAAGGATTCCTCTATTTTCTCCAATTTCTTTTCTTTACCTTTTGTTCTCTTCATTTGTATATGTGTGTGTCTGCTCGTTTTTTTGAACAGAAGAAAGAGTAGCGAATTTTTTTTGGAATTGAAAGATCCTGCACCTTTTCGTTTTGTTTGTTTATGTGTGCAGGTTTTTTTCTTTTTTTTGAAGACCTGGGCTGCGTTCTTTTTTTGTGTGTATTTTTTGTTCCCTTTGAAGAAGAAAGGGGGGTGAATTTTACAGTGTGTAGGGTAGGGTCTTACGTGGGAAAATATTTTGGGGTTAAGGTCTTATGTGGGGGGATATTTTTTGGGGGAGAGTCTTAGGTGGGGAATATTTTTTGGAAAAAGGTCTTATGTGGGGGAGGTCTTTGGGGGAAATATTTTTGGGGGAAGGTCTCAAGTGAGACAAGGTTCTTCCCATTCTTCTTTTTCATTCCCAATTTTCTTTTTATCTTTTTTTTTTAAAAAAAAATCTAGAATTAAAAATCCTAAAAAATATAAAATTATACTAATTATAAAAATTATAAAAGCTACTTAATCTTAAATTAAAAGAAAAAATCAATAAAAGGAAAAATGTAAAAATGAAGTACTTTTTTGTAATTTTTAATTTTTTATAAAACAAGTAATTACTAATTAATCCTAAAAATGTAAAGATAAGGCCTAAATGCCATGCGTGATATTTATGGCAAATAATTAATAAAAAAAATTATTTTCTTAGATTTTGTAGGAGTATTTCGTATAGGGCAAAAATCACGTGCTTACAATAGCGACAAATTTAGGGCCCGTTGGGCAATAAGAATTTTTTACTTTTTTTGAAAAAAATTCATCTAAATTCTTAATCATGTGTTTCGCCATGAAATTTTCAAATTATACTTGAAGTTGAATTTTGAAATATTCCAAAAATTTGAAAAACTCCAAAAATTGAAAAAATTCACTTCAATCACTCACAAAAATTCAAAAATAAGTCAAATTACATTTATGTCAAAACAAAACTCTAATTTTCAGATATTATTTTCACTGGACTTTTTTTTTCTTTCCAAAAATTTCTCAATTCGAAAGTCCAAATGCCCAAAAGTTTCCTTCTAACATTTCAAAAGTGACAAAAAACTTATTTTAAAAAGATCAACCTAATGTATAAACAAAATAATAAAAAGCAAAATTTTTGTATGTCCAAATTGGGAGTTCAGAACCTAAATAGGTTCTTTTAGAGCTAAAAGAACGTTTTTAAGTTAAAAAAAAAAAAAAATTCTATATACAACGCCAGAAAAACTGGCGTTGTACATAACACCGTTAATATACAACGCCAGTTTTTCTGGCGTTGAATCACTTTGTCAGATTCAACGCCAGAAAAACTGGCATTGTACCCATTAAATAAAAGCCATCATCTCCTTCACCCGTCTCCTTCATCTTCTTACCCCATATTTCTTCTCCAAAATTCTGTCCCCATTAAGCTTAAAAAAAAAAAA
>MU686353.1:21046-62444 GCA_026770625.1 Nicotiana glauca
AGCCAAATATGACAGTTGAGCGACCGTGCTAGAACCACGGAATTCGAAAATGCCTAACACCTTCTCCCGGGTTAACAGAATTTCTTATCCGGATTTCTGGTTCGTAGACTGTAATACAGAGTTAACTTTTTCCTCGATTCGGGATTCAAACCGGTGACTTGGGACACCATAAATCTCTCAAGTGGCGACTCCATTTTCTCAATAATCAAATCCCATTTTGATTGTCCTTTAATTTGAAAAACTCCCTTTACCATGCCCTTCGCGGGGTGCGGTAGCGTCGAAAGGAGGTGTGACAACACTTATCACAAATACTCCACTCATGGGTTTGAGATTGTGCGCACAATCCACCCCCCGGAGAATTTAAATAATTTTGCCACGAGTGTGGTCCTCCACAATAAGGAAAAGGGTCATCAAAGTATGAACAATGACCATCCGACCAATTTTTATTATATGATGCCATTTTTCAAAACAAAGACAATAAACAAGAAACAAACAATAAAAATAGACTAAGGTAAGAAAAATTAATTACACAAATATTCACAAGTTGGGTATAAAGAAAACTGACTACATTTAAGAATTTTTATATTTTCCTCCAACTACAATTGAGTTAAGTCCCCGGCAACGGCACCAAAATTTGATCATGCTCAACTGTGTCTATTAAAAGACTAAGCGGGCACTGCAAATATAATCCGGGGTATTATGCCCAAAGTCGAATCCCACAGGGAATTAACGTATCAACTGTTGTTGTTAGATCACTAAATTCTCAATAATCAACTTTCTCAAACGTTGTAAACAATAGTTGATGGTATTTCTAATAACTAAGATTGAAAGTAAATAAACAGCTGTAAATTAAATATGTTTGGGTTGTAAACAATAATGAGAAGGTTCTAAGGTAGTGATTTCCCCTATTGATGGAATCCCTTCCGGTTATGTTTCATATAGATTCACCAAAACATCTCTATCAATTATGAGCACTCTTTTTACCGTAAATCTCTCCCCGAGTAATCGCGATAATTTACTAGACGCGCTCTCATGAGATACGCTAGCTGACTTTGTTTATTACAGTTCACTTTAGATTGCACCCAAGACTTCGTTATCCCTAATCCCGCCTTTAAACCCGCAGTTATAGATCCCTCTTATACTTTGGGAGTGGTGTTGTTCAACAATTACCTAAATATGCACTCTCTTCCGAGTTATGCACACTAAATAGGCACAGCTAATTGAGGATCCAGTCAATTAACTACAACAAACACGTAGTTGAAAAAATAGAGATTAACTGACAAACTATATTAACATAATCAAGAAGTTCATCCTTCAATGGGTTCCATCAAAACCTTAGATTAGAAAAGTTAGCTACTTATAACAATAATGAAAACTACAAAAGAATTCATGAACAATGGTAAAAATACAAAAGGAAGAAGAGAAGAACTTGATGGTGAGCTATCTTCCTTGCTTCCTCTCCTTGTGCTCCTCTCCAACTCTCCAAAACTGCCCACCCCTTTCTTGGCCGGCCTCCTACGTTTAATATAGGGTTTAGGGTTTAAAATCCCGTGTTTTGCACTTTGGTCCCTGAAATTTATGTGTTCTGCCGCGGTCCCACATTGGTTACGCAGGGACCGCGGCCAAATAGGTCCTCTGAATCTTTGGTAATGTTCTGCCGCGGTGTTCTACCGCGGTCCTACCATAACAGCGGTTTTTAACCCTGTTCCGTTTTGAATTTGGAAAACATAAAACATGAAAGTTACAGCCCTTTGATTTATCTTTCCAACCATATATTGTGGAGCCCAAATGGAGTTCTGAATAAAACGTTATATCTATTTTAATAGACAGTGAGCAATATGCCCCCTCGAGTCTTCGTTCGTACTTAATTATCAAATTTGACCCCCGAACCTGATCCCGGCTTAATTCCTTGAGCTTTTACTCAGACTTCAAAGCTCCAAATCACTTGAATTCATTCCATAACATCTATATAGCTCGAAATCACTCCTTCAAGGCATAAAACACACCATTAGTGCAAAACACTAGCGATTAAAGCTCAAACTCAACTAAAGTGCAGTAAATTAGAGCGTAATAATCGACTAAAATACGTAATTATAGCCTATCATCAGTGGTCAACTTGTGTATCAATATCTCAAAAGACTCCATGCACTTCTCATCAAAGACAAACTTGACATCCTTCTCCAACAATTTGCAAAGCGGGTTCACAATTTTCGAGAAGTCTTTAATGAATCGCCGGTAGAACCGATATGACCAAGAAAACTCCTCACCCCTTTGACAGAAGTAGGGGGAGGGAGCCTTGAGATAACCTCAATTTTTGCCTTATCAACTTCAGTTCCATGTTTTGAGATTTTGTGACCCAATACAATACCCTCTTGCACCATAAAGTGACATTTCTCCCAGTTGAGCACAAGATTCGTTTCTTCACATCTTTCCAACACCCTATCCAAGTTTACTAGACATTCCTCAAATGAATCCCCCACCACACTGAAATCTCCATGAAGACCTCCAAGATATCCTCCACCATGTCGGTGAAAATTGCCATCATACACCTTTGGAAGGTCGTTGGGGCATTACAAAGTCCAAATGGCATTCTCGAGAAAGCGAATGTGCCATAAGGACATGTAAAGGTTGTCTTCTCCTAATCTTCCGGGGCAATGAGAATTTGATTGTACCCTGAGTAGCCATCTAGAAAACAATAAAAGGCCCAGCCCGCAAGACGATCGAGCATTTGGTCCAAAAATGGTAGTGGGAAATGATCTTTTCTTGTTACCTTGTTAAGCTTTCTATAGTCCATACACACTCTCTATCCCGTAACCGTCCGAGTAGGAATCAACTCATTATTGGCATTAGTGACGACCGTCATTCCACCCTTCTTTGGCACACATTGGACCGGAGAGGTCCCTGAACTATATGAGATTGGGTAAACCACACCGGCGTCCAACCACTTGATAACCTCTTTCTTTACCACCTCTTACATAGCCTCATTTAATCTTCTTTGATGGTCAAGAGACGACCTTGCATCCTCCTCCAAAATGATCTTGTACATGCAAAATGCGGGGCTTATCCCCCGAGTATCTGCCAATGTCTATCCAATCGCCTTTTTGCCCTTTTGAAGAACCGCCAAAGTGGCGTCAACCTGCATGTTAGTTAGGCACGAGGAAAGAATAACGGGTAAAGTAGAATTTGAACCCTAAAACTCATACCTGAGGTGTGGAGGAAGTGGCTTCAACTCCAACACCGGTGGCTCCTCAATGGATGGCTTGGTTGGAGGGATTTTGCGATTCTCTAGATCCAAAGATAGTGTAAGGCCCCGTGAAATCCCTACTCGAAAACCCGGATCCCGTGGTGCCAAGTTAGGATCATGTGCGCGGACCTTTTTTTTTTGATTGAATAATGCACTAAAAAGTCAAGAATAAGTTTCTAGAAAAATGCAAGAAATGCGGTCCAGAATGCGGTCGCATAATCGAAATGCGGACCGCATATATGTCGTAGAGTGAGGCAGAATGTTGGTTAAAATTGAAGTCAGTTATGCAGCCGCATAGTCGTCGCATATTTTCCTTTGAATTTTGCGAGGGTCAGTTCTGTGGTGCACTTTGCGACCGCAGAACATGAATACGGACCGTAGACTGAGTCAGAATGTTTAGTTTTTGGGGAGCATTTTGCGGTCCATTATGCGGACCGCATGTTTACTCTGCGATCGCATAGTTGACTCGGGGCTCCAATTTTCTAATTTTTAACCCGACCTCCCTATTGATATATTCGATATCATAGCTCATTTTAAGCATATCTTCTGAGACTTTTAGAGAGAAAGAGGGGGTCTTAGAGGTGGAAAGTGTCTCCCATCAAATTCTCCTTGAGCCTTGCTAAAACATTGAAGAAAATCAAGTGAAGACACCTAAATTTTCATTCCCAAGAGGTAAGATTCATAACCTCAGCTCTTATTTCTACACTTAGATACATAGGGCCAGTAGAGAAGTAATTCAAGAGTATAAGAATGATATTCTCTACATGCATGTCAAACCATAGGATATTGGAAAGGTAGAAAAATAAAAAGAAGGCAATTGGGGGTATAAAATGATAGAAATTCCTCACAAAAAGGGGCTAAGACTACAATGCACCTTTAATGTTTGATGATATGCTCGAACCAAGCTAGAACTTCAGTTTTGTCTCTAATTCTCGATTTAATTTGTAATTCTTACTCAATAGATCAAAGTGCTAAGAGTTCCGGAAATTGTAAAAGAGTAAGGAAAAGCTTTATTGAGGTATATATGGCTAAAACCCTTTTTATTAGAAATTGAGCTTCGTTGTCATTATGAACGTATGGTAAGAGTTGAATTGGCTAGTGTATTGATTGTCATTACGCAATAATTAATTTGCATATACCTATACATATTCGTGAAGGGTGTGCCTCAATGTGAATAATATACCAATCTTGATAATTAGAGAATGATGAAAAGTACAGTTATGTGTTGAATTACTTGGGCTATAAGCCAATATCAAAACAAAGAACTATTCATGCTAGCTATGTGCTTACTTATCTGTAATTGCAACTTGAATTATCTTTGATATATGTGTCTATGATCACAACTTGTAAAATGAATATTGAAAAGGGAAAACGATGTGATGATGGTGGACATGAGTGCCCATGATTTGTTATGATGTGTGTGGGATAAAGATTTGGAGTTGTTGAGTAGTATGCCTCCAATAAGGTGACCTAGCCGATCGGGTCGTGATCGGACACCATGCCGCACACATGGTGGTAATGTGCTGATATTGAATTTCGGATAAGGGAAATGAAATATTGATTGAGAGTAATGCCTCCAATGAGGTGACCTAGCCAGTCGGGTCGTGACCAGACTCCGCTCGAGATGGCGGTGGTGTTGAGAACAGTAGTGAACACGTGACAGAAATTCCCTAATCTATGTTGTGGGAATTGTATGAAAGATTATATGAATTGTTTCTTTGATTTGCTCATATTATTTGCTTGTATCTGTTTGATAGTTCTTTCTAGTAAAATGGTGCTTAGTTATACATACCAGTACAATTCAAATGTACTGACGTCCCTTTTACCGGGGGCGCTACATTCGTGTTATGATTGTATGTGGCTCCATAGCGGATAGTGCTGATCGTGTGTAGCGGAGCGTTTTTCTGCTCGAAGTCTCGGTGAGCCCCTTTTCTTCCATGGGGTTATATGGTGTATCTTTTGTTATTACAGCTTTCCACTTTTGAGGTATAGCCGGGTCCTTGTTGCCGGCATAGTTCCGCTTATCTGTTGTATCCTTAGAGGCTCCAAAGACCCTAGTGTGGGTTATGTACGGGTGTTCGGAGAGTCCACTATATATGTTGTAATCCTAAACTTGTGATCTCTATAAACTGTAACTCTTATAGAATCCTTGAATCTAGCTTATGTACGGTAAATCTTTGTGATATGAAATGAACCAATGATGTAGTATGCACCATGTATTCTCGTTTAAATTAATGAAAGGCATGGGTTCCATATTCATATTGATTTGGGGTAGAAAGTGTTCGGTAAGGCTTGCTCAGTCGGGTTCACTCTATTGAGCGCCGGTCGCGCCTCCCGAGATTGGGGCGTGACAGATAGCTTCCTAGGTTCATATGAATATGAACACATGCCATGCAATGTATTCACGCACTCCACTCTACCGGCATCATCATCGACATCCATGTTAAGAAGCACGGCCTCAAGAGGATCTTTAACATTCATCAATGCACTTGTGTCATCCACTATCACGGCTGTGACAATGTCCACAAATGAACATATCTTCGTGCTATTGGGTTGCCTCATTGAATTGCATACATAAAATACCACTTTCTCATCACCCACATGGAATGTTAACTCCCCAGCTTCAACATCTACCAATGCCTTCCCTGTAGCTAGGAAAGCTCTTCCATGAATGATTGGCACCTCAAAATCCACCTCGCAGTCCAATATCACAAAATCCGCCGGCAATATGAACTTATCAACACGAACAAGGACATCATCAATTATGCCCAAGGGACACTTCATTGATCGGTCCGCCATTTGAAGTCGCATGGAAGTTGGTCTAGGTTGACCAATCCCTAGGGTCTTGAAAACCGAATAGGGCATCAAGTTAATACTAGCCCCCAAGTCACACAAGGCTTTAGCAAACTCCGCACTACCAATAGTGCAAGGAATAGTGAAAGCTCCGGGATCATCGAGTTTTGGGGCCAAAGACTGAATAATAGAACTCACTTGATGTGTCATCTTGATTGTTTCACACTCCATTGACCTCTTCTTGGTAACCAAATCCTTCATAAATTTTGCGTACCCCGGCATTTGTTCAAGGGCTTCCACCAATGGCACATTTATAGTAAGACTCTTCATCATTTCAATGAACTTCTTGAATTGGTGGTCTCTTTTTTTATTTGCTAGCCTTTGAGGGTAAGGTGGAGGAAGCCTAGGCAAGGGTGCCTTTGTTTTGGGCACCACCGGCTCGGGCATATCAACCACGTGTTCCTTAGACGGGTTCACGGCCTCTTGTGTCTCCTCCTCAACATCATTAATATCAATCCACACATCGTTGTTCACATTGGGTTCCACTACATCTTCAACCACCAAAGGCATATCATCATCACGCAACTCATCTTCATCAACCATAACTTGATTTTCTCTTAAGGCATGCACATCACCACCTCTTCCACTTCGCGTGGTCACCGCCATCACATGATTGTTGTGCCCACCCTTAGGGTTTACTACCATGTCACTTGGTAGGGCACCCTTTGGGCGAGTATTTAAAGATTGAGAAATTTGACCAAGTTGCACCTCCAAGTTATGGATGGAAGTGTTGTGTGAAGGCAATTAAGCATCGGAGTCTTGGTTCTTCTTCATCATTTGCTCAACATAGCCTCAATTCTCCCAAAATCATCTCTCGAAGAACTAGACCCTTGAGATTGAAATGGTGTCGGGTTGTTCGGTTGTTGAAACATCGGAGGCCTTTGAAAGCCTTGCCCCCGATTACCTTGACCACCATTGTTGTTCCACCCACCTTCACCATTGTTGTTGTTCCAATTGTTGTTGTTGTTTCCATTCCAATTTCCACCATTGTTACCTTGATTCCCCTAATTGTTGTTTTGGTTATTCCCGTTCCAATTTCCACCATTGTTACCTTGATGATTGCCCCAATTTCCTTGGGGTCGCCATTGTTGATTTCCCTGGTTTCCTCTATTTCCTTGGTAGTTATTAATATATTGACAATCTTCACTTTGATCATCATAGCACTTGTTTGAATAACCACCTCCATCATCATAGTTATCACAGTTTCCTTGAGGTTGTTGCCCTTTTTGCCTTCTTTTCATCATATTCACTCCTTCCATGGCATTGACTTGGCGTGGGTTTTGAACTTGTTGCAATTGCGCCTTCGCCAATTGGTTCATTATTGTTGTGAGTTCGAAAATGGCTTGGCCATCATCATACAACTCCTTATACAAATGTATGACATTAGGGTCACCTTGAGGAACGTTTTCCCGGCTTTGCCACGCCGAAGAACTATCGGCCATTTCATCTAACACATCACAAGCTTTATTGTACGGGAGCTTCATAAAATTTCCACCCGCCAATTGGTTCACAATACATTGGTTGGTTGTGTTGATGCCCCTATAGAATGTTTGTTGAATCATCACATCATTAATATCATTATTTGGACACTTTTTAACCATAGTTCTAAATCTCTCCCATATTTCGTGCAAAGGTTCCATTGGCTCTTGTTTGAAAGCCAAAAGTTCATCATGCAGCATCGCCATGTGACTTGGAGAAAAGAACCTGGCAATAAATTTGTCCGCCAATTCATCCCATGTTGTGATGGAATGATTTGGAAGCCTTTCTAACCAATCCAATGCTTTACCCCGAAGAGAGAACATGAAAAGCCTCAATCTCAAAGCATCCTCTGACACGTTTGTTTGTTTACTCCACCAGCAAGTATCTACGAATCCCTTCAAGTGCTTGTATGCATTCTGGTCGGAGGCGCCCATAAAATAGCCTCTCTGTTCGAGCAAAGTCAACATAACATTGGTAATTTGAAAATTCCCCACCCGGATTCGGGGAGGAACTATGGCATTTGCATAACCCTGGTTTGGAAGGACTCTTGGAGCTACTCTTGGTAGAGGCGGAAGAGGGTCTGGTACATTCTCATTTGTATTGGAATTTGCATTAGCATTTGCATTGGCATTTCGTCCTCTCCTTGGAGCTTGAGGTAATACACCTTCTTGTTCAAGATCCTCAACCTCCTCCCCCGCGACCATTTTGCCAAGAGGGTCATTTCCGTTTAGAGCCATGTGTACCTGATGGATCGACACAAATACAGTTAGTAAAAAGAAGGAAAGATAAGCAAAACAAAAAACTAGCTACACAGATAGTCAACACCGTAAGCTCCCCGGCAACGGCGCCAAAAAGTGATCGCTGGCAACTCGACCTTACACAATGGTAGGAAGAGCGGGTGCTACAGCTTTTACCCGAATAGTGTTATCGGGGTCGATTTTTCCACTGAGAGCTTGGAGTGGAGCTGCGTATCTGCCTAGACTAAAGATATGTTTGTACTTCTAATTGCACTCCTAACATTTTTGGGTTTTCTTTTATCAACTACTATTATCAACTAAGGATTAAGTCTAAATTATGCTAAAGGGAAATTTTCTAAGTTGTAATTAAGATAGAGAAAGACACTAGGGTCGTGGCATCACCTAGGTGGTTAACTAACGGGAAGAAACTATTAATAATAGATTGACATATTTGGGATCAATGTTATAACCATTGCACAATTGTACCCACTCTCACACCTCTCGGTAGAGAGAGCGATTTTACCCAATTGACTCTCTCGAGACCAATTGGGTAGGCTAATTAGTCCAAGCAACTCGGGTTCAAGTAGGGTGATTACTCTCTCGAGATTTAACCCGTTAATTGGGACTACCATTTCTCATGGGTCCAACCCAATTCCTTGTTGGGTCAATTTTGGGGTCATAGACTCTCTTTCTCAAGAAGAGTCAAAACCCACTAAGCTAGAATCAATGTTTGCAACCACCAATCCTTAATTAAAGCATAAAATTAACCCAAATAACTAATACCTAATATCAATCTATCAATAAGAAGCAATACCCATCAATTACCCACACTAGGGTTGAGCCACAACCCTAGCTAATAGGTTTAGCTAGACATAATTAAAGAAGAAACTGAAGAAATAGATGAAGAACTAAGCATATTAATTAATTGCTAAAGTTAAACTACAAGAATCTATGGAAGAATTAATGCTAAAATGCCCAAAATAGGCTAAACACGGTTCTCACGAGCGCAGCTCTTGTTCAGAATATAAAACTTCACCTAAAAATGGTAAAATGTCCTATTTATACCGGGCTGGAAAAACTGGACAAAAATACCCCTGCGGGGTCAGCGCAGCCGCGTTGGCTCTTGGACTCTTGAACTCTGCTCTCTGAAGTTGGGACCGCGGACCACGCAGAAATGTAGCGTGGCCGCGGTGTGAAGCTAGCGCGGACCGCATATAAATGGAGCGCGGTCGCGCGGACATATTTGGCCAAAAGTCCAACTCTCTGAATCTCATCCACGCGGACCGCGTAGAAATGTAGCGCGGCCGCGTGGGACTTTGTCCAGCAATTGTTGGTCTCTGAATCTCACGGGCGCGGACCGCGTATAAATGGAGCGCCGCCGTGCAGACTACCCTTGAATTAGCCACTCTCTAAATCTCCTAGCGTGGCCGCATGGCAAAACAGTGTGGTCCGGCTAGGCCTTTCTATTCCTCACTTCACTTGGTCTTTGACACTTGGCAGGTTTCACTCCGTTTTGAGCCGAGCTTTGACATTTGTCATCTTGTCGCCCAAACCTGCAATCAAGCGCAACTTGTAAGCATTTTGGGATTATTTTGTGGCAATTTGTAACAAAAGCAATAGCAAGTAGAGGGTATAATCATGTTAAAATCCTAACTTATCGAGCATCAACAACAACATGTGTCTTTACTATTTCTTTCATCCTTGTTTGTCTCCTGTTGTATTTAACCAAGTTCTATTATTAAGCATGATGTAGTCTGCCCTTTTCTATTCTTAATTAATGCTTTTATCAATTACGTATCATGGCTTGTGAATCCTAAATCCCCATCCCCAATATGTTTGGTATCTGTAGTTGGTTTGGGGCATAACAGCATTGAACATTACTGTGCATGACTCAAATTTGATCCCCCTGGGATCATAACCTCCATGTCTCCTCTAGTTGTTATGTGTTTTGATTGGCTTATAGGCATGTCATCACCTTCTATTGTTATGCATGCCCAAAGATGATCCATGCCTAAGTACATAGGCTCCTTGCAATGGATTCCCAGCCCCTGACCCCCTTTGTATGAAGTTATTAACTCTGTGTTTTACTAATTATTGTTTCCCTATGACCCTTTACCCTTCTCCTTTATCCCTTCAATTTTAAAACTCTATTCCTGCACTTCTACTATCTTCTTAGACTTAAGTTCTATCCCTATTGTGTGAGCCTTGCCTTGGGACCCATGAGCTCCCTCAGAACTTGGACACATAAGGGCTAGCCCTTCCCACTGCACCCATCCCTATCTGGTTCTATGAACCTGGGTGTAAGCACTTCCTGAGCCCCTTGAGACCCTTAGGGAACTCTGACACACCCAAGAATGAGAAAGGCTTTGAATCATGGCATCTTAAGGCAGTTTATTCCATAGCTCAGGAAGGAACCAAGAATCAGGCTTCCTCTGATTGTAACTTCGTTTGTTTTTCTATTTTTTATGTAATTCAATATTTCTGGTTTGTAATAAGTTGTAATAAATGCTTGGGGTTGGCTAGTGAAAAAGGGCTGGGAAATTATGCATGCTCAAGGGTAGAAAATATGCCTATAGGACTGCTTTTAATTCTACGTGTTCCATTTGAATTTAGAAACCATGTCTATAGGATCTTACATGTTCAACTTTATGTTCAGAAACCATTTCTATAGGACTTACTTTAAATCATGCATGTGCAACTTCACATCTTGATAACCTGCCTATAGGAATTATCTAAAATTTTGCACGTTTGTCACCATTTAGATATCATGCTCTTAGAGTCCAATTGGTTATAATCTGGCATCATATGCACAATGTAAAAATCAGTATGATGTATAGAAATCATGCCTATAGGAATTCCCATGTAAAAACCATGCCTGTTTTCATCTTTCAACTAGATATTATGCCTATAGGGGTTTAAATCATTCATATAGATATTATGCCTATAGGGGTTAAAATCATTCATTTAGACATCGTATCTCTAAGGGTTTAAAATCAGTAATTACATATCATGTCTATAAGGGTGTAAAATCAGAAATCCTAGATATCATGTCTATAGGGATAAAATCGGCAACAGCGGATACCATCGTCTGTAGGATCTAAAACTAGTCTAAAATTAGTCTATTCTGAACCAGTTTTTAAGTAACCCAATTCTCTTATTAACACCATTTAGAAAACATGCTTATAGGCTCTCATTCGTTTTAAGTTGTTATTGCTTTTCCACATTCTGAATCGTTTATAGATACCATGTTCCAAAGGTCTCACCTAAACACTTAGGCAAGCCTTAGGTAGTAACAACAATAAACCTGAATTCGTCTTTGTTAATTATTAATTGATACAACCAGCAGGCAGGCCTGATTCATGTTTCCTAACTGAGTCATGTAATAGACCATGCCTGCTTCAACAATAATGATCTCATTTTCGTAAGTATTTTTTAGAGTCAGACCCTGCTTGTTGTTTGAGTCATGCTATTTGATTTCTTTGTTTGAGGAGGTATATATGAGCCTTCAGTGTTTATGTGCTTCCCCTTTAATGTGCAGTCCTATATGTTTTGTATGTCGCCTTAGATTTTTTTCGCCTTTGAAACTCCAAGTCAGCCTAATATCCCTCCCTTTTAGGAATAGTGGTCCTAAGTGCCTCCGGGACTGATAGGAATAGAGTGGGTAATAGCATGCAATAGTGGTCGAGACCATCCGCGCTTTAGTACCTTAAACGAGGTGGGAAGAGTAGACATGAATATGATGATTGGTGCGCTAATACCACGCGTATCCCCTCTTTTGATGAGTGATTATCAGGTATTGCATTGATGTGATCCATTTTATAAATAAACCTAGGACTCCCCCTCCCTTTCTTTTCTTTTCCTTTTAAAGCATTATAACTCCTTGTTTACAAAAATCGTCCTTTTAATGTTTGACTCTTTAAAACTTTGTTTCATTTTCCAACATTTGAACAATTAAATTCCCTCTTACTTGAGCCTTATCTGTTTACGTGTTAACTGTACCAAATTCACAAAGAACTATCTGGCCGGGAACCATACTAGCAGATCTTCAGGGGTGCCTAACACCTTCCCCTTAGGATAATTTCAAGCCCTTACCCTATCTCTGCTTATCAAACAAACTTAGAAATAAACCCTGTAGGTGTCCTAATGCACCATAAATCATTAGGTGGCGACTCTTCAAAAATGCAAAACCTAGTTCCCAAAAGGAATGAGTTGTCTTATACCCAAAATGTCATTAACCCGATTCTCCCGATGTGAGGAGGGAAAAAAGGGGGCGCGACGCCTATAAGTAGATAGAGAGGTTGTTTCCGAAAGACCCTCGCTTAGGAAAGATAAATGGAAGGGCAGCATCAATCACACCAACTCTAAAAATGAAGAAAAAATACAAAGATACAAAACTAAAACTGAGTATTTAATCAGAAGGCCCAACGAAAGCAACGACAAGTAATCACATAAATCAAGAAATATGAAAATACATAACTAACGCTAACTCATGTACTAAAACTACTATTACAGACAAGGATAATGCTAGGCGAGATATTCTAACCCTTTACCTTTATTCTCAGCCTCCACACCTTCCAATCCCTAGTCATATCCTCAGTTAGCTGGATCAACACCATATCTTTCCTAATCACCTCTCCCCAATACTTTTTCGGCCTACCTATACCTCTCTTTAGGCCCTACAAGGCCAACTTCTCACACCTCTTCACAGGTGCATTCGCATCTCTCCTCTTCGCATGTCCGAATAATCTAAGTCTTGCCTCCCGTATCTCGTCTTCCATAGAGGCCACGCCCATCTTATCTCGGATAACTTCATTTCTAATTCTATCCAGTCTGGTATGCCTACACGTTCATCTCAACATCCTCATTTCAGCCACTTTCATCTTTCGAGTTGCAAAATAGAAAAAATTAAGTTATTTTTTTTTGCAAAATGTGTCTTTTAAGAGGTCATAGTAGGTTGACCCAATTTGAGACTGATTCAGTCGTATTTATAAAATTTCAAAATATTAAAATAAAGTTCCGACAATTTCAACCGCAAAATTAAAAAAAATAGATTTTTTTGAGGCCGATTTGGTCGCAAAATGTGTCATTTACAAGTCTAACTAATTTGACCCAATTTGCGACCGATTCGTCCTGCTTTCAAAATTTTTAAAAATTAAAATAATGTTGTGCCTTGGTGTATGCTATTTGCTGATGACATAGTCCTGATAGACGAGACGAGGGTTGGTGTTAACGAGAGGTTGGAGGTCTGGAGACAGACTCTCGAGTCTAAGGGTTTCAAACTAAGCAGTTCTAAGACAGAATACCTGGAGTGCAAGTTTAGCGCTGAGTCGAGCGAAGTAGGCAGGTATGTGAAGTTTGGAGCTCAGGTCATCCCCAATAGGGACAGTTTCAAATATCTTGGGTCGGTGATTCAAGGGTACGGAGAGATCGACGAGGATGTAACTCACCGTATAGGGGCAGGGTGGATGAAATGGAGGCTTGCATCAGGAGTCTTGTATGACAAGAAAGTGCCACCAAAACTCAAGGGAAAGTTTTATAGAGTTGTGGTTAGACCTGTCATATTGTATGGGGCGGAGTGTTAGCCGGTTAGGAACTCTCACATCCAGAGAGTGAAGGTTGCAGAGATGAGGATGCTCCAGTGGATGTGCGGGCACACCAGGTTAGATAAGATTAAGAATGAAGCTATTCGGGAGAAGGTGGGGTGGCCTCAGTGGATAAGAAGATGCGGGAAGCGAGGCTCAAGTGGTTTGGGCATGTGTGGAGTAGAAGCCCTGATGCCCCATTGAGGAGTTGTGAGCGGCTGGCGGTGGTTGGTGCGAGGCGAGGCAGAGGGAGGCCTAAGAAGTATTGGGAAGAGGTGATTAGGCAGGACATGGCAAAATTGCGGGTTTCCGAGGACATGACCCTTGATAGGAAAGTCTGGAGATCTAGTATTAGGATTGTAGGATAGAGTTTCTAGAAGTTTCGTACTTCATTTTCGGGGCTAGGTGGGGTTTGGTAGGGCCCTCCGTAGATGTCTTGCGTATTTTATCGTGCCCCCTTATGGTAGTTACTGGTAGATATTATTGCATGCCTTGTAATTTATGGTTTTATGTTTAGCTAACTATTTATGCGATTTCTGCTAGAATCACTAATGTTTTCTTTTTTCCTCCTCTTTTTCTTCTCTTTCTCCTGAGCTGAGGGTCAATTGGAAACACCCTCGCTGCCCTTTCGGGTAGGGGTAAGGCCTGCGTACGTATTACCCTCTCCGGACCCCCACTTTGTGGGACTATACTGGGTAGTTGTTGTTGTTAAAATAATATTGCGATCGTTTCAGTGGGAATTCTTTTTTATAACTCTGCCCAGTAGCCCTTTTTCCTTTCTCTTCTCTCTTTCTTTTTTTCTCTTTTCCCTTCCTCTTCACCGCCGCTGTCTTCTCCACCTAACCGGCATTACTTCTCTCTTCCTCACCGGCTACGGCGTCTCTCTCACTTCGTTCAATTCACCTTTCTATTTATTCTCCCTTTTCTCACTTAAATCCCTAACTTGTTTTGCATTTTTTGCAGTACTCTAGCGGATCTGACGACACTACTCCGGAGGATCCACTACGGCATCAAGGTAAGTTTTTCTATTTCTCAATTTTTATGTAAATTAACTTTTTTGGTTAATTTTCTGATTAAATTCTCGAAAATTATAATTAATTATGAAACATTTACTTATTATGTTACTAGTTTTGGTGAATAAAAGTGGAAGGTTGAGAAAGAGCAGCAACATCAGTGAGAACCACAACAAATGGAAACAATGCAGATAAAGCTTTTGAATAATATGCCTTTTCATCTTCGACAACAAAACTCCTCAGATTTGCACTGAATGATAGTAACAACTAGTTACCTTCCCGTCTTACCTTCCCGTCTATGCAAACCCACTCGCCCAATTAACAACGACGAAGTCGAATCTACAATGGTGTTTAACTAGCCCCCATTATTTATTTATTTATTATTTAATTTTCCGATTCGTTCGGAAAAATTAATTATTTAATTTTCCGACCAAATCGATCGCAATCCATAAAAATTCAAAGCGTACCAAATTATATGCTATGTGACTATATCTATTTTGCGACTTATTCGGTTGGAAAATTTTTGACCATTCACGTGTTTTCTGACCGACCGTTTTCAGTCAGAAATTCATCGAAAAACCTCGATTTGCGACCGTTTTGATGATCAAAATTTAGCCATTTTCTATTAGTGAATTGTTGTATATGGAAGAACATATTAAAGAGGATAGGGGAACTAGAGATACTGGAGGATGCATAGAAAGTGTGCACTATGTGGAGGTGAGTGTACAAGGCTGGTCACACTGCAATTAGGCTTACAATGACTCATAGGCAACGACTAACATTTAAAATTCTGGACCGACTCTTCGGGTGGAGCTGCAACCACCATGCGCTCTACTATTTCTGGACCCTTTCTAGAAGAAGACATCAATCTCACAATTTCATCATATAGAGCTCAATCAGGTTGAGATTGGCAAAAATTTCCTTTCGGCCATTATGCAAAATCAGCACTTATTGTGATGACCCGACCCGTCGTCTCATGAGTTACCACTTTGTTTCCCCCATTTTATGCTTCTTCATGTTTCATTATCAGTATTTGGTGTGTTAGAGTTGAACTGGATTGGTTTTTGTAGGAAATGAGACACTTAGTCTCTTTAAGGAAGGCTTGGTTTGGAAAAGTCAATCGGATGTTGACTTATGAGTTAGAGGGCTCAGATGGAATTTCTGGTGATTCGGTTAGCTTCGAAGGTGATTTCTGACCTTAGAAGTGCGATCGAAATTGATTTTGGAGGTCCGTTGTGGAATTAGGCTTGAATTGGCGAAGTTAGTATTTTGGTGAATTTCGGTTAGTAGGTGAGATTTTGATTCGGAGGTCCGAATGGAATTTTGAGAGTTGCAGTAGTTCCGTTAGATGATTTTGGATGTGTGCGCAAAGTTTCAGGTCATTCGGAGGTGTTTTGGTCGGGTTTTTGATCAAATGCGTATTTCAGACGTTTTTAAGAAACTTAGGCTTGAATCCGATGTGATTTAATGGTTTTAGCGTTGTTTGATGTGTTTTGAAGATTGGAACAAGTTTGAATAATGTTTTAAGATGTGTTGATACCTTTGGTTGAGGCCCCGGGGGCCTCGGGATGATTTCGTGATCGCGTGGCATAGGGTCGCGTTCGCATAGTTCTGAAATGCGAAGCTTCGCGTTTGTGGGTTAGGAGCCGCATTCGCATAGGGATAAATTTTGGTCAGCATTTTTATGTTCATCGCGAACGCGGGGGTGTTGACCGCGTTCGCATAGGGTAAAAATACACCTAGGCAGAAGGGTTTTATATTATTTCATCCGCGAAGCTTGGTCTATTTTCCTCCATTGTTGAGCACCTTGAGAACTTTTTGGTAGAAATTGAAGAGATGGCTTGATTATTTGCGCTTGGCCTATAGGAGCCCCTCCGGAGTCTGTACGCACCCCCAGTGAGCGTGGTCGACGTTAAATGGATCATGCTACACGCCGCAGCGGGTACCGGAGTGTACCGTCATATGCATTGCATTGCACTCATGCATTTGTTCCTATTTTGTATTATTTGTCATGACATTTCAGCACTCGCATTTCATTGGCTTCCATGCTACCTCTTGCACTGCTTACCTGACAACCTGGTATTATTTGTTAATGGAGTGATGTGCCCGGGGGGCTGATTTATGTGCTGGATTGCACTATCTGTTTCTCTTTCATTTGCTTAACTATTGGAAAAAGGATATTTTTTTAAAGAGGTTTTAAACTGAGCCAAGATATTTCTAAAGATTTTACGGTTTCACTGTTTTCTCAAAGGATTACACTGTACTATATAGCATGATAACTTGCTTTACGTTGTTTCTTGCTGCTCGTTATTATTTACCTTTATTACTTACTTAGTTGGAGTACTCACTTTCTCCCTGCACCTCGCGTGTAGATGCAGGTATTGGTTTACCCGGTAGCGGGTTGAGCTGGTTGAGGATTTTGCTATCGTAGCTGAGCAAGGTGACCGCCAACGTTCGTGGCACCGGATTTCTTCTTTTGATTCTAAATTTTAAATCCATGTATTACAGATCTTGTAATTGAATTAAAAATCCTTCTAGATGCTCGTGACTTAAGACACCCAGGTCGGGCTGTGTCGGGATAGTTCCCTATTTTATCATTTTTCTTCCGCACATATGATAATTTTATTAGTGTTTTAGACTTATTCATGCTAAGTAAGAATTAAAGAGGTATTGATTGTTCTGTTAGCTGGCCTTGTTTTCACGAGAGGCGCCATCACGACCGCGTTTGGGAATTGGGTCGTGACAAGTTAGTACCAAAGCCTAGGTTACTAGGTCTCACAAGTCATGAGTAGGTTTAGTAGAGTCTCGTGGATCGGTATGGAGACGTCTGTATTTATCCTCGAGATGCTGCAGAACCTTTAGAAAAACTTCACTTTCTTGGAATTCTTATCGTGCGTACTTGATTCAGCTAGATATGTAACTCTTGAAATTCCTTCCACACGTCTGTATGCGCACGTGAGCGCTCAGTGCCAGATGTGCCTTGATGGCTTGTGATTCCCCGATCAAGGTGCGAGATGTGATCTCTGTGAGTTTGATGTTGGGCCAGTCTGGAGGACTTGAGGCCGGATCTTTGCCTATGGCTTGAGCACCGAGGTACTTATTGTGTGAGAAATTATTTGAACTTATATGTTCGGTATTGTCTTTATTAGCCGGAATGGCGGTTGGATATCCATGTGATGAGTATGTTAGTACTGCGGGATGTATCTATATGACTTGGTAGTGATGAAGAAGTCTGCTGGATAATAGATGAGCTATTAAGTGTTCGTCTCCTATTGTAATTTGATGTGTAGACCCGAGTTATGGGCGTGTGCAGAATATTGCAGTGTATCCTAGTTAGGGAGTGAAGTGCATTACATGTGGCGGTATGAGTACAGACCCAGGAAGACTAAATGACTGCGTAATGTGTATGACGGTGGAAGGTATGATGAAATAATAATTTGAGGCAAAGCATGTGGGTTATCTTCTGCGGAGTGTTCTTAAGTGGTATGATCCTTATGTGTTGGTTAGAAGATCTCATGTGTAATTGAAGGGTACGTGTTAAAAATTTGACAATTCGGGTCGCTTAAGAGAGTGGACTCAACTGATGTAGAGATGGATGCGAGATGTGTAGAGGATTACAGTACTAGATGATCGGTGTTTTCACAAACTTGTAAATGATTTGAGTTTAATATCACTATGGTATTGTGGCATCATTAGAGTAAATGTATTATGGGTTATTGAGTGTGTCCTGATATATGGCTTCGAGCCAAGTTGGGGAGGTTGCTGTTGATTAGCTGATTGCACGGTTATGTGCTATGTTGGTTCCTTTTCGAGGTATGCTGGCGGATCAGTTCTGGTTGCAGAAATTGAGCCGAGGATGGCACGAGTGAAGCAAAATTTTGACAAAGGTTATATGGTGCTTCGTAGATGTGTGGAAATAATAGGATGTCTTGAGCTGTTGATGATAAAGAATGCTCAGTGTATAGAGAAGGAAGATGTTTGTTTGTATTGGAATGAGATCATATCCTGCGGTGTCAGAGTGCTAATAAGGCACGAGTGGTTCTGTTCATTGAGTCAGGTAATTTGCAGTTTGAATAAGAGTGAATGACTTTCGAGAATGATTCTAATGTGTTCAAGATTTTACATGTAACGATCATGTGTTTTAAGGTTGTGTATGTGGTTAGAGACTGTGTTTTCATTGGAAAATGTCAAGACTTGTGGTATTTTTATGTTAATTATGGAATTCTATGCATCAGTATCAGGAAAATAAAGGTAACGGATTTGGATTCACAGGAGGTTTTTCATAGTAGATTATTTTGGGAATGTGGTGTTTCTGGGAATATATGAGAGAGTATTGAGTGGCTTATGGGTCTTAGACAGTGTGGTCTTGTGCTTGGGTCTCGTGTAGTGAGCCTGAGTTGAGGAACTGTGGTGCTACAGTAAGAGGGAATATCAAGTTGATGATGAATCAGGAGGGAAATTAGATAGATGGAATATCTCGATAGTAGGCCAAATCGGTATGGTAAGGGTATGATTAATTCTTCGTTTGTGTTCGAGGTAATGAGCCTTACAAGCATTTTGTAGCAATGCTCTTGAGTTTTGGCAGCTTGCTTAGCTTGGTTTGGGTAGAAGGATTCAGTCCTGGCAGTTTAGCTTGTGCACATGGAATTGGGGGAGAGAGTCCTTGTTGGGTTTTACCGTGGTTTGGAGATGAATATATTTTCTATGGGTATGTAAAGCATGGAATATGTAATGATTCTTCTTCTAGATGGGATTGACGGAAGGTCTTGGCTAGATGAGTTACAGTTCAGTTCTGAAAAGGAGTTCATAAAATTCTTAGGCAATGGGTAGCCTCAGGTAATCAAGGAAATGGTACTACTAATTGGAAGTGATTTGACGAGAGTATATGTCTCGGAAGAAGGGTAATGTGATTAGACTAATAATATTTCGGTAGTATTGCGACACTTTCTTTCTAGATCGACTGCTGATATATGAGTTTGTTTGATAGCACAGGGGAATTTTAGAATATCTTTCGTAGAATGATTGGGTACTCGAGGTGTAATATGTATTCATACTGCATAATTTGGGATCAGATACAGTGATTTGTGTGTTATATGGAGTTGGAGACTAGGAGTTATCAGGTACAGACTGTGTAGCGATTGTGGATCATGTGTATTGGTACCGTTAGCGGCTATTGGGATTTGGAGGCCCAAGTGGATCTTTCTTTGCTTGTTATATTAGATTTTGGATATGATATTGGGGTGTATACTGGTTGTCTCAGTGTTGGGTTATTCTAGACTATTTTGCTATGGGCTATGTCGAAAAATGCCATAGGTTGCATGGCGAGGTGCATCGGATTATGTTCTACCAGAGTGGTTTGTATTCCAAAGAACAGCGGACGGCTGGGAAGGATTGCTTTTCTTAATTGGGCCCTTGTGACGGATGTCAGTGCAGAGATTTCTACCATTGATTCAGTTCCGGTATTGAGGGACTTTTTCGAATGTGTTTCTTGTGGTCGGGCATGTCGCTGGGTGAGATTGTGGATTTTGGTATTTATTTGGTGTTGGGCACCGTATCATACGGCTCCGACAGAAGTTATAATAGTGGAAGGAGCAGCTTCAAGCTTTCTTGGTAATGAGTTCGTTGGTAGGCCGATGTGGATACGTGTTTAGCTTGAGTTGGCTTGGTTGGCCCCAAATTTTATTATTAAGGGATAGGTTGATTCGATCGTTAGTGAGCTTGTTAATGATCTGGGGAGGTCTATAAGTTGCTTTTCGGTGTTGTGAGACGTTATGATTTATTGGTTATGGACACAGGTGGTGCGGTTCTATTGGGGATTCATAGTGAGAGTCGAGCGGGAAGAGTAATTGGGTGTTTCTTGGTAAATGAAGTATTGGTTATGACCTATTGGGTTGCGTGGCATATTTTGTTTGTTTCACCGTGGGTGTAATGAATTTCTTTGGTTCCAGACATCAAATTGTGTGTGGCTGTCGATTTTGAGCATGGCGACTTGAGGTGTTTCATGTGTAACAGTGTTTGGGTAGGATCGTGCATTGTGGTGAGGCCACACGGGGGTATGACCCTTCAAGGTAGATTCAGGTATTCTATTTCCATGATGTGAGACGGGGTCTCAGCCTTGTGTTGTAATGGTACTGATGAGCTTGAGGTACAGCTCTTTCGTTTGAGTCATTGTCATGATTTGAGTATGTTCAGACCATTCCTCATTGGTGCGTGTATTATGCAAGTTGTGGCTTAGGCCTGTGTTGAGGTGTCATATCACCAGAGTGGTGTGTTGGATTCGAGGTGATCGTTGGAGTCATTAATGAATACGAACAGATTTGATTTCAGCTTGTTGGAAGGATAATATCGAGGTTCGGCTCGGAAATCTGTTGTGGTATTAGTCAAAAGGGAAGTGGCTTCATGAATGGTTGATCTGAGAAATGGTTACGGTTTGCTGCGTGTGTCATTTATCATTAGCAGTATATGAAAGTGTTGGAATGAGACTTTAGCTAAATAAGAGGTTTTCTATCAGTATTTGGTTGTTGGGGGTAACTACCGTGAATGGAAATTATCATTTCGAGTACTTGGATTATGTGGTATATCATATGATTTCACCTTAGGTTGCAAGTATGGGTTAGTACAGGTGGTTCGGGACTATTCAAAGTATAGGTGTGAGGTTGTGATCGTATTGATGGTTTCAGAAGTGAAAAAGTAGTTCTATGATTTTTGGGCTAGACTGGATTGGGTAATTTCAGCTATGTTGTGTTGTTGGACCTATATGAGATAGGGTGACGTAGGATTACCCCGGGTATATGCTTGGTAAGGTTATTCAACTATTGGTTGGCTTCTTGGACAACTCTGGGTACGCTCGAGGACGAGCGTTGGTTTAAGTTGGGGAGGATGTGACGACCTGACCCGTTGTCTCATGAGTTACCGCTCCGTTTCCCCCATTTTATGCTTCTTCATGTTTCATTATCAGTATTTGGTGTGTTAGAGTTGAACTAGATTGGTTTTGGTAGTAAATGAGACACTTAGTCTCTTTAAGGGATGCTTGGTTTGGAAAGGTCAACCGGATGTTGACTTATGAGTTAAAGGGATCGAATGGGATTTCCGGTGATTCGGTTAGCTTTGGGAGGTGATTTGTGACTTAGAAGTGCGATCGGAATTGATTTTGGAGGTCCGGTGTGGAATTAGGCGTGAATTGGCGAAGTTAGTATTTTGGTAAATTCCGGTTGGTAGGTAAGATTTTGATCCGGGGGTCGGAATGGAATTCTGAGAGTTGCAGTAGTTCCGTTAGTTGATTTTGGATGTGTGTGCAAAATTTCAGGTCATTCGGAGGTGTTTTGGTCGGGTTTTTGATCAAATGCGTATTTCGGAAGTTTTGAAGAAACTTAGGCTTGAATCCGATGTGATTTAATGGTTTTAGCGTTGTTTGATGTGTTTTGAAGATTGGAACAAGTTTGAATAATGTTTTAAGATGTGTTGATACCTTTGGTTGAGGTCCCGAGGGCCTCGGGATGATTTCGGGTGGTCAACCGGATCATTTTTGGACTTAAAGATTGCAGGTTCAGCTGTTTGTGTTGCAGAAGAAAATTGCTCTTCGCGTTCGCATGGGTGAGTCGCGAACGCGTAGAGGAAATTTGGGTGGCCTGGAATTTAGTCTTCGTGATCGCGTGGCATAGGGTCGCGTTCGCGTAGTTCTGAAAGGTGAAGCTTCGCGTTCGCGGTAGGGATCACGCGTTCGCGTAGAAGGAAGTTAAGGCCCTGAATATTTGTTCATCGCGATCGTGGCCATAAGGAGTTCGCATAGTTGGAGGTCCTGAAGGTTCGTGTTCGCGGGCTGGGAGCCGCGTTCGCATAGGGATAAATTTTGGTCAGCATTTTTATGTTCATGGCGAACGCGGGGGTGTTGACCGCGTTCGCATAGGGCAAAAATACACCTGGGCAGAAAGGTTTTTATATTATTTCAGCCGCAAAGCTTGGTCCATTTTCCTCCATTGTTGAGTACATTGAGAGTTTTTTGGTAGAAATTGAAGAGGGTTTCGATGGGAATTGATTGGAGGTGAGTCCTATGGCCTAGAAACATCATTTTATTGAAGAATCAATTTGTAAATTCATGAGAATTTGAGTAAAATTGGAAGAACTAGGGCTTGACTTTTGAAATGAAAATTTAGGATTTGAGGGGGCATTTGAGCTCCGATTTTGGTAAATTTGGTATGTATGAACTCGTGGCGAGACGAGGAATCCGGTGATGTGAATTTTATAATTTTTCGAGAAGTGGGCCTGGGGCTCGGGTTTTGCTAGTTTCGAGATTTTTGCTATTTTTCGATTGTTTTCGATTGGGTATTGTTCCCTTAGCATATTGTGATGTATCCGCTCTATTTTTGGATAGATTCGTCGTGCGTGGAGGCCGATTTGAGGGGCAAAGGCATCGCGAGCTAGAGATTTTACCGGTTCGAGGTGAGTAATGATTGTAAATGATATCCTGAGGGTTTGAAACCCCGTATTTGCACATCATAGTGTTGTATTGAGGTGACTTGCACGCCGGATAGTGAGCGTGGGGTAGAGCACCATTGGGGGATTGTGATTTGGTCCGTCCCGATTGATAAAATTACTACGTATTTAACTGAAACTACTTGTTATCATCATAATTTGGGCTGATTGCCATGTTTGGGCTTCGTGCCAACTATGTGAATCCTTCAGGGATTGATATCACTGTTTTCGCATTACTTTGCGTATTATTTGATCTCAGTCCAAGGTTTTAATACTGTTTTGCAAACTTAACCGTTTTTCTAAGATTTGAAAACTAAAACAATATTTTATTGACGTTTTGAGCTGAGAACTATTATTTTAATATTGCCCAAGTAGCTTATGTGCATTTCTGGACTGAGCATGGATCGGGCTGCACGCCATAGTAGTGTTATAGTGATTTCTGTGTATATGGATGGCTCGGGCTGCGCGCCGCAGCGGTATTGTATTGATATTCAGGTTGAGGGCCTGGTTGGTGCCATGAGATGGCTTGATTATTTGCGCTTGGGCTGTAGGAGCCCCTCCGGAGTCTGTACACAACCCTAGTGAGCGTCGTCGACGTTAAATGGATCGGGCTGCACGCCGCAGCGGGTACCGGAGTGTATCGTCATATGCATTGCATTGCACTCATGCATTTGTTCCTATTTTGTATTATTTGTCATGACATTTCAGCACTCGCATTTCATTGGCTTCCATGCTACCTCTTGCACTACTTACCTGACACCCTGGTATTATTTGTTAATGGAGTGTTGTGCCCGAGGAGCTGATTTATGTGATGACTTGCACTATCTGTTTCGCATTCATTTGCTTAACTGTTGGAAAAGGATATTTTTTAAAAGAGGTTTTAAACTGAGCCAAGACATTTCTAAAGATTTCACGGTTTCACTGTTTTCTCAAAGGGTTACACTATACTATATACCATGATGACTTGCTTTACGTGGTTTTTTGCTGCTCAGTTATTATTTACCTTTCTTACTCACTGAGTTGGAGTACTCACTTTACTCCCTGCACCTCGCGTGCAGATGCAGGTATTGGTTTACCCGGTAGCGGGTTGAGTTGGTTGAGGATTTTGCTATCGTAGTTGAGCAAGGTAACCGTCAGCGTTCGCGGCACCGGATTTTTTCTTTTGATTTTAAATTTTAAATCCATGTATTTCAGATCTTATAGTTGAATTAAAAATCCTTCTAGATGCTCGTGACTTGTGATACCCCGGTCGGGCTGTGTCGGGATAGTTTCCTGTTTTATCATTTTTCTTCCGCTCATATGATAATTTTATTAGTGTTTTAGACTTATTCATGCTAAGTAAGAATTAAAGAGGTATTGATTGTTCTGTTGGCTGGCGTTGTCTTCACGAGAGACGCCATCACGACCGCGTTTGGAAATTGGGTCGTGACACCTATATACAAAAGGAACATTGACAGTACATTTTGGGCTTTAAAAAACAATAATTTATTCTCAGTACAATCCATGTACACATCTCTCCTTAATCACGCACCTTCAATTAATGCACTCCAACCTCAATACAAATTATATGGATTTGGAAGCTCCCAGTAAACTCAAAAATTAGGTCTTTCATATGGCTCCTTAGACATGATCGTCTACATTCTCGCCCCTATCTCCACCACATAGGTTTGCTAAAAGAGGCAAACTATATATACTGTCATGACCCTAATGAAACACTCAACGACATCTTTTTGAGATGTCCTAATGTACAAAACTATTGGAAAAATCTAGGTCTACAAGCTACAACTAATATGTTGAATCGATTTCCCGCTCCATCTTTGTAGCTTCATCTACTTTTCAAGGGAAGAAATAAGCATATGCCCTACAACCTCCATCCACACACATTCCTCTCTTTTAGTTCATGAAACATCTGGACTACACGGAATACAAATTCTTTTGAACACAGAAAAACAATGTCCCTGCATATCATATAATTAATCGAGCTATAGAATTTACTTATTGTGCAACCAAGTCTATTGCTAAAACTCCTAAAATACAAATTAATGTCAAATGGATTCCTCCAAAACCAAATTATTACAAATTAAATACTAATGGAGCAGTCTCTCATCAATCTGGAAATTATGGCATAGGGGGCTCATTCGGGATGCTCGGGGAACTTGGATTACGGGGTTGCTGGTAATATCACTACAAAAAATAGTATAGAAGCAGAATTACAGGCACTTTTCCATGGATTACAGTTAGCAATTAAGTTTAATTTGGTTCCACTTGAGGTAAACATTGACTCCTCAAAGGTAATCACAATTTTAAGAAATGAAAATATCCTCTACACTAATATCATCCATGATTGTAGGCACCTGCTCCACCAGCTCCATGATCCGCATCTCATACATGTGTACAGAGAGCAAAACGGGATAGCACATAGGTTAGTCAATCAAGGTTGTACTATGGAGTACTCAGCAGCACCAACTATTTTTGTCTCACCACCCATTTTTGTTATCGAACAACTAAGAGCAGATCAGTCAGGCGCTACAACTATCCGAAAAGTACCGCCCACTAAAGTATGGCAATCTGTCAGGATTGACACCCAAACGCCACCTTTTGCTTCACATCCGGCAGACTTGTTGGCAGCAGACATTCACCCTCTGCAACATGGTGCTGCAGATGGAGTTACTATAGTAGAAAACTCCCCTTTTTGTAATGATCCTTTGTATCAACACTACACAGTAAATATTAGTAATAGTTCTACTAGTAGTATTGGGGAGAGGTGATTAGGAATGACATGGCTAGAATGCGGATTTCCGAGGACATGGCCCTTGATAGAAGAGTCTGGAGGTCGAGTATCAGGATTGTAGGATAGGGGCTCCTAGAATTTCGACAGGGCGATCCATAGATGACTAGTGCATTGGATTGTGTCCCTCTTATGGTAGTTATTTATGGTAGTTACTGTTTGATACTATTGCATGTCATTTTATTTATGGTTCTTATGTTTAGATAACTATTTATGCGATTTCCGCTAGAGATACTAATGCTCTTTTGTTTTTGTTTTTGTTGTTGTTCCCCCTTTCCTTCCCTGCGATTGGAAACAGCCTCTCTGCCCTTTCGGGTGGGGGTAAGGTCTGTCTACATATTACCCTCCCCAGACCCCACCTTGTGGGACTATACTGGGTAGTTGTTGTTGTTGTTGTTGTAGTTCTACTAGTAGTATTTGTAGTATTAGTACTTTGGTGCATCCCCTGCACCAACCTCTCTGTACGAATGCATTTCGAATTGCCGCGGCCTCTCCGAATCCAACCACTTCCAAAAACAACTTGTAACGTACAATTGTAAGTGGGCAAATGTTATATCAATAAATCATTATTCATAAAACATGAATACATGCAGGCCGTCAAGGCTTCCGACATACTGTACGTAATAAACCTATGTTTACAATGCCTCTAAGATTATTTGATATAAAATGGGACAGGTTATTGGCCTACATAAGTCTATAGTAGAACTCTGACACGAAGACTTATAGACACGGCTGCACTCCGAATGAGGTGGAGTCTTACCGATCCTTCACTGCAGACATGAATGCAGCGTCCCCAACAAAAGGACGTCATTACGAATAATGTACTGAGTATGTAAGGCATGTAAATCGATATATAAAGGACATGAAAGAAACATGGAGTACGTGACTCAACCTGTAAGTTTGGATAACTCTGTATATGATTTAATACTTATAGTATCATGCATATGCGTATGAATGTCATGTCGTGCATAGGTACAAGTGTTCATAACATCATCAAGCCTCGGAGGGCATCTCATTATATCATCTCAGCCACAGTGGGCAAAATTATTATCGTATACTAGCTTATCAGGTGGTGGTGCATATATAACGCTATAACATTTCCCATATATACGCGCATATATATATATATATATATATATATATATATATATATATATATATATATACGCGCGTATATAACGCCATAACATCATCACACCTCTGAGGGCATTCCATCATATCATCTCTGCCACTGTGGGAAAATCATCAACGTATACCAGATGATCAGGTGGTGGTGCGTATATAACGTTGTAATCTTTTTCCATATCCCATATACATATAATATACATATATACGCGTATATAACGTCATTTGGTCATAGGTCAATGCATGAGAAGTATGTTATTAAACTTTTTCAACTTACTTATTTTTCTGAGACCCATGAACAGACAATAGAATAATAACTTATGGGAATTCAAAAACATAGACATCTCTAATACTTCTGTGGATAGTCATTTATAGAAATTGTGCGTCTACTCGTTTAGTCTGTATAATTTGGATCATGCCAAAAAAAAATAAGGATAGCCTTAACATCCCTCAACAGCTAAGAGATGCCTGCTAGGTCATGTATACATGCCATCCATCTTCTATCTTCAACATAAAATCTTTGGCTTTATGCGTGTATCCACACTACTTAAGATACATCAACAACTATTCTGACGTCAAATAAGTGCTCTGAACCTTGACATAACTATTGACACTTGATTTTGATTCTCTTTAATGATAATCTCCACTTTCCCTTCACTAATGCGGACAAGAAATTTTTCACATATAAAAAAGCAGTTACAGAGTCATGGCTTGATTCCTAATTGAAGAAACTATATACCGACCATTTGTCTCCTTATTGAACCAACACACAATTGCATCACTTGTCTAATTCAACACAAAGATTTAGAATTTAGACAGGATATTGAAGCTTATAACATAGCATATACACTGATTTTGAGTGTGCATATATCAACGACATACATGTATTTACAAACAGCCAAGCATCCTAGCAGTTAAAGAAATTTTCTTCCTGCAACATTTTATTGCGTATGGAGATTTCACAACCAAAATGCACATTAGAACATATAACTCAAGTAGTCACCATATGTAAATTCCATTTTCAGCAATCCAACCACTTCCAAAAAAATGCAGCCACGCTGTTGATCGCAACCAAGTTGAACTAGCTGACATCAGATTGCCGTTTTTCGCAACGAAGAGTCGCTTTCTTATGTAGCTGAGAGGTAATTTTTGGCTTCCTTAATTTGGGCTTACACTGTCGTTGTGTGCATGTGTTTCAAGTTGTATAAAAAGTATGACAAATTAGTTTATGAGAATTAAACCAGTAACCTCAAAAAAGTATGACAAATGAAGGTCTTCAAGCTATTCTTGATTGTTGTCCTAATCTTGTGTCACTTGACCTCCGGGGTACTTAAAAGTAAGGTGCTCTACCTTTCGACTTTACTTTAAAAGAATCATATAAATCATAGTGTAGTAGCTCCAATAATTCAGGTTTTCTTGAAGGAGGATGGCTATGAAAGGAAACCTTTGCCAACTAAATAATTGTCACGATCCGAATTTTTCACCGTCGGGACCGTGATGGCGCTTAACTTTTTAGATGCTAGGCAAGCTAACAGTTAAAAATTTAATACACTAGCCCTTGACCAAATCAGTAAATAACAGCACTTTAAACCAAAACAGATTAAATGTAGTGCAGAACTTAATAATAACCCAAGTAGTTATACACAGCTACCCAAAAACTGGTGTCACAATTCATAAACTTCTAAGAGTCACTACAAACACTGGCATAAAGAAAATGCAGTTGTCTTTGAATTAAAGGAAACAGTAAACTGGAATAACCGGAAGGGGACTTCAGGGTCTGCGAACGCCGGCATATCTATCTTGGGTCTCCTGTAGGACTAAAGGTAGTACCTCAACTCGAGTCAACACGGTCCAGTACCAAAATCTGCACAGAAAGTGCAGAGTGTAGTATCAGTACAACCGACTCTATGTACTGGTAAGTGCCGAGCCTAACCTCGGCTAAGTAATGACAAGGCTAGGACAAGGCAACAACATAAACATGTGCAATTAAACAATATACCCGCAATAACAATTAATATAAGCTAAGCAGAAAATAACGGAAAAGGGAAAATATGCTGAGGGGAATACAAGATTAGGTAAATGGTAACGGTAAAGAAACGTAGTAAACAACATGCGTTACACCCATGGTAGTATTAAACATAGCGAAAACTTGTGCAGGGCATCACCCTTCGTGTTTTTACTCTTTTCCTCACCATAATGAATGAAAAATACGATGATAATGGATAAAACATGATACGGCATCACCCTTCGTGCTTTATACTCTTCCTCACATGATAATGAATATGAAATGGCATGGCATCACCCTTCGTACTTTACGCTCTTCCTCACCAAACAGAGATCAATAATAACAGGGAGACAAATTACCAATGACAAGTCTCATTTCAATATTTAGTTCCACAACATCAATCTCATCTTTGAGTCAATACTCAATCAATATCAAATTCTGTAAAACATGATAAGAGTTACTCAACACATAGAATAACAAGTCTAAGCATGAACATTATGATCAAAGAGTACACGATTACAAGAATAAGACTAACTCGCATGCTATGGCCCGACAACAATGCATAGGTACTCGGCATCTCACTTATATGTTGTACTCAACATCCAAACACATAGCGAATAGGCAAAAAATACCTAATCCCTCAAGCCAGGGTTAGGCACAACACTAACCTCGCTCCAACGGCCAAACTCAAAGCTCAATCACAGCTTTTTCCTTTACACAAGACTCCAGACCAATAGAATCTAGCAAATTACCAACCAAATGGTTCAATTTAAGCCGTAGGAACAACCCATGATACCAAGGAATTTAATTTAGGCCACTTTTTAAAAAGTCAACAAAAGTCAAAATCCGGGCTTGCTTGGTCCAAACCCAAAATTCGGACCAAAATTCGATTACCCATTCACCCCGAGCCTGGATATGTAATTGATTTTGGAATCTGGCCTTAATTTGAGGTCTAAATCCCCATATTTCGAAATCCCTAGCTTCTACTCCAAAATTCCTCAATCCACCATAAAAACTTAGATTCTATGTTGAAATCTTGCAAAAAGAATTGAAAGATTGAAAGAAACTAGTTAAGAATCACTTAATTATGATTTGGGGAAGAAAAAGTGGTTGGAAAACTGCCTCTTGTGTTTTGGGGTTTGAAAAATTGAAGAATGAATGAAAAATCCCGTCTAAGTCAAGACTTATCAGCTGTAGATGTCGCATTTGCGACCTGAGCTTTGCATATGCGAAGCTCGCAAATGCGAAGGGGCTATCGCAATTGCGAAGCCTTGACATTCCTATTGATTTCACAAATGCGAGGAAAGTGTCGCAATTGCGATCACTGAACCTCGCAAATGCGAGTAAAAGATCGCATCTGTGATCCATACCCCTCCCAGACTCCCTTCACAAATGCGAGGGTTTGTTCGCATTTGCGAACCTAGGCAGGCCCAGCTTCTCTTCGCATTTACGATGATAAGCTCGCAAATGCAACCTCAACAGTAGTCGCAAATGGGAAGGTTGACCTCGCATTTGCGAGGTCTGAGGCCAGCAACACAGCTGAAGAGCACCAGCAACTTCTAAGTCCAAATTTCACTCTGTAGCCTATCTGAAACTCATCTGAGCCCTTGGGGCTCCTAACCAATCATGCACACAAGTCTTAAAATATCATACTAACTTGCTCGTGCTATTAAATCGCCAAAATAACACATATAACTACGAATTTAGAACCAAATTGCATGTAATTTACAAGAAAGTTTTAAAACTTCTATTTTCTCAACCAAAGGTATGAATCACGTCAAATCAGTTTCGTTTCTCACCAAATTTCACAGATAAGGTATAAATATCATAACGGACCTGTAATGGGCTCCGAAACCAAGATACGGACCCGATACCAAAAAGATCAAATCTTAACCAGTTTCTTAAAATCATTATAATTTTAGTCTTACAATTTTCATCAAAAATTCATTTCTCGGGCTAGGGACCTCGGAATTCGATTCTGGGCATATGGCCAAGTTTCATATTTTACTACAGATCTAACGGGACCGTCAAAATATAGGTTCAGGTCTGTTTACCCAAAATATTGATCGAAGTCAACTAAAATCAATTTTTTAGGTCAAAATTTATTATTTTTCTCAACTTTCCACATAAAAGCTTTCCGGAAATACGCTGGGACTGCGCATGCAAATCTAGGAGGAATAAAATTAGGTTTTTAAGGCCTTGAAACACAAAATTTAATTTTAAATCTTAAGATGATCGTTTGGATCATCACAACAATGAACACACCTTTTCAGCTTTGCTTGTTTCACTCCAGAAAGCAAACTTTCTTAGCCAAACACGTATCTCCCTCTCGCTTATATGACTCGGTCTTTTGTGCCAAATTCTAGTAAAAGTATGATTTTTACCATATTTATGGAGTCATTAAAACAGAGCGCATGTGTCACATATAAACGAGAAGACTTGACTCCTCGAGCCACTAGTAATGAGACCTTGGTGAGCTTTCATTGGTCATTAAATAAGCCATTATGGTAACCTTTATAGTCTAATATTCCTGCGGAGATCAAATTATAAGGAAAATCTGGAGCATGTTTGACATTATGAAGAACTAATGTTGAACTATTATTAGTATTCAAACAAATTGTGCCAACACGAAATACGTTATCCTCACTGCATTGTCTATACACTCCAGAGATAGGAGTATAAGATGAGAAAAAAAAAAATTCTAGGTGTGACATGTGAGATAGCTCCAGGATCTCCTATTCAGCTTGTCTCATGCCATACTAAATTGAGGACGTTTTTATCATAAGAAAAAAGAAGGTCATCTTGAACAATAGCAATAATATTATTTTCATTATTTTCAATTTTACTTCCTTCTCTTATGTCTTGTTTCAACTTGTGGCAGAACCTTTTGATATGTCATTTCTTGTCACAACGGTTGCAGGAATAACTCTGATATTTGGCTTATGTTTTTTACCTATATTCGTCAAACCTCTACTGAAAGAAATTAGACTTGGGCCACCCATATGGGCCAACCCAGTCCATGTTTAATAAGTAAATATATTTATGAGTAAATATATTTATATATATAATATCAAATTAAAAATAAAAGAAGAGACACAACGGTTAGGAGTCCCTAAACCGTTGTGTCGTATCTGTTCAATAAAAGGAGGAATATGCGTGAAAATTCGGGAATTGAATTCTCTCCTCCTTCAACAGAAAAAAATCTCTTTCTTGTCTCACAAAATTCTAAAGAGTTTCATTGAAGATCTTGTGAAGATTTCTTCTGCTAAACACTTGGAACGAATTTCTGTAATAAGGTACGATCATAGACTGTGAACTTTATAGTTTAATTCGTGTGTTAACATGTGATTGAACTCTGTGAATAGTGAAAACATATACAATGATCCTGCAAACTATGTGTTTAATTTAATTCTTCATTGGTATCAGAAGCCAGGTTATTTGTTTTCTAGTCCGTTTCTAATTGTTCTGTGTTCTTATAAGAGAACAATTGATGTGAAGTTTTTTTTGTGACTGCCTGTTGTCGAGAAAAGAAAAAACTATACTTTTTCTCATGTGATCTGATAATAGTTACATTTATAATTTTTGGGATGGAAGCGTAGTTATTAAACTGAAGCCTAATTATCTCCCAACTAGAAAAGTAAAATCCAGCATGTAGTTTTTAAATGCCAATCAATTTTGGTCATGTTCTTGTTGTAAATAATTTCTTGTTGATGTTGTGTTAAAGGTTTAGATGCTGCGTTTTTCATTCTAAACAAGATTAACAATTCAGCCACCAGAATTTTTTTTCTAAAAATTCTTACCCGAGTTGGTTAGTGATATCACTGTTAAAATTATACTATGTAGAACATAAAGTCAAGTGTAATTTCTTTTAATAATCAAAGCTATGTTGGTTAAGAAATCATGTTGGCTTTAAAATATTGGTGACTATATTTTTTTTAAGAAGGTAAAACACTAGTATTCCATGTATGTGTGCATGGTTGATGTGTGTACTGTTGTATCCAATATTGGCTAGAAATAACCTGACATGAGTGGTAGGCTACATGGTTACATAAGCTATGAAATATTTTTGGGTTTATATCTAATCACTGATGATGTATTAACATTAGAATTAGTTTCTTCTCCAGGAAAATACTTACATTCTTTCTTCTTTGTATTTTTAAATAAGTAATTAGATTTCATGAGATTCTAGGAGTAGTCTAAGTAATACCATGGTAATAGGAAAGAGATCCTTATTCCAGAATCTTGTTATTACACAAAGAGAGAAGATGTGATTCTAAACCATGTCATCACAAAAACAACGAGAAATAAGTTTATTGAGTAAAAAACTCTTTCTGTCACCACTCTTTATTCTCTTTCAAGTTTTGTGAAACATATAACTAGAATTAATAAGTTAATTCAAGAAGTTGTTTGGGCTGGTGGCCTATTAAGTGGCGAAGAGAAGTATATGGCATTATGGTCTGCATTACCATATAATTATAATTTCCATAAAGAATTGCTTGATAAATTATGGCAAGAAGTTGACCACAAGTTAAAAGGATCTTATAGGAAGACGGTTCAAGATTTTGTATATAAGTACATAGATTTAAAGGTTCAGAAGACTATGTGTCGTTCCCTTGGACTGCCTATGAGAAATAATAATAGAATAAACTTGGTCAAACCAATAGTTCCAAGAGCAAAAATATTACTGCCTCATGACTTGCATAAAACTTTTATTTCATCCATTCCTGTTCATAAGCGGCAATTAATGTGATAATATGTATCTAATTTGTATAATAGTTGTCTATATCTGACTAACTTGTATGTATACTTGTATAAATTATCAATTCAATATTTCATGTTATTGAATAATTCTATATTTGTCTTGAATTTATGTGATTTAAGATAAGCTTGCTTATATGATTAACTATGTTATGTTTACAACATATGAGTATTCAGATGATGATTGGGAACTTAGTGAACTTTCGAATCTGAATCTAATGTGAAGTAAATATTAACATGATTAATAACTATGTATATGGATAAAGTTTTTCTTAAAAGTACATAGTTGTCTCATAATAGTTTATGTTTTTTTAAATCAGTATGTCTATTGCTGCGAAAACTATTGTCGCTGAGCTTAACAAGGGAGATAAGCTAAATGACGATAATTATGAGATCTGGAGCATGAAAATCCAGTATGTCCTGGAAGAGCAAGAGGCTCTTGAGGCTCTTAATATGTCTATGATGCCTCCTGAAAATGGAGACACACCTCAACATGAGAGAGATCTTGAGGCATATCAAGCTTGGAAAAAGAAAAATTCTCTTGCTCGCATAATGTTGTTGAGCAGTATGGATAATGATATCATGAGAGAATTTCGCCAGTATGACAATGCTAAGGACATGTGGTCTGCATTGAAAGAAAAATTTTGTCATACTTCTGTTGCTAAGCTAAGGGCACTTACCATAAAGTTTGACACTTATAAGAAACGTCCTGATCATACCATGCGTAAACATCTCCGCCATATGTCAAATATGGTAAATGAACTAAAAGATGTCGGTCATGTGTTGACCGAAGAGCAACAAGTCCAAGCTGTGATTTGTTCCTTACTACAAAGTTAGGAAAATATAAAGATGCACATGACCCATAACATTAGCATCAAAACTATGGAATATGCTAAGTGTCATTTGGAACTCGAGGAAGAGCGCCTCGGAGTGAACAAACCTACTACATGTGCATATGTGGCAAGTTCTGGAAAAGGCAAAAAATGCAAGTTTGGTGGATTTTTTCGAAATAAGGGGAAGGGACAAGCCTGGAAGAAGCCTAACACTAATCAACAAGTGAAGAATGATGTTTCGTTTCCCAAACCAAAGAAGAAACTAAATATGGCAAAGTTGAAATGCCACAACTGTAAGAACAAGGGACATTTTGCTCGTGATTGTCCTAAGCCTAAAAAGGTACATAACCTTATTTCGAATTTACATAGTGATGTAAATTTTTCTTGTTCTGTTTATCTAACTGAATCACATTCTGTGTGGATTGTAGACTCGGGAGCCACCGACCATGTAGCAACAGAAAGAGATGCTTTCGTGGAATTTCGACGAATTCCAAAAGGAGCAAAATGGATTTATGTAGGGAATAAATCTAAAACGGAGGTTAAAGGGATTGGTACATGCAAACTTGATATGCGTGGTGGCCAAACTCTATTTCTACACGATGTACTGTTTGCTCCATCAATTCATCGAAATTTGATTTTAGTTACTGTGTTGATTAGTTTAGGATTTTATTTAGTCTTTCATGAACATGGTCTTGATTTGTATTTGGCCAAGACAAAATATGGCACTGGTTATTTAAGTAATGATTTTATTGTAATGGATATTGTTCCTAGTCTTAATAATAATAATATTAGTTTTTCCTTATTTACTTAAACTTCTATATGTGAAAATGATGTACATATATGGCATGCTAGGCTTGGCCATATTGGTCAGCAAAGAATGAATCGCTTAGCCAAAGAAGGTCTTCTTGGCTCTATAGATAAAGTAGATTTGTCTACTTGCGAGTATTGCCTAACTGAAAAATTTGCAAGAAAATCATTTGGAAAAGGTACTAGAGCCGAAACTCTATTGCAGTTAACTCATTCTGATATTTGTGGTCCAATGAATGTAAGGGCAAGGCACAGTGCTATTTATTTTATCACATTTATCGATGATTTCACTCGATATGGTTATGTCTATTTAATTTCTCATAGATCTGAAGTTTTTAGTTGCTTCGTCAAGTTTATGAACTTGGTTGAGAATCAACTAGATAAAAAAATCAAAGCTTTAAGAACCGATCGAGGAAGAGAATACTTGTCTGATGAGTTCAAAGAATTGTGTCATGAAAAGGGATTCAAAGGCAATTGACTATTCCCTACACTCCACAACAAAATGGTGTTGCGGAACGACGAAATAGAACCTTGTTAGAAATGGTTAGGTCAATGATGGCATAAGCAAAATTGTCTATCACCTATTGGGGTGATGCTTTGCTCACTGCTGCATTTGTACTTAATCGTGTTCCTTCTAAGTCAGTTATAGCTACGCCATATGAGTTATGGACTAATCAAAAACCCGATTTGAGCATTTTAAAGCCTTGGGGTTGTAATGCTTTTATTCATAATCCTTTTACTTCATATGGAAAATTAGGTCCAAGGGGAAGAAAATTTATCTTTATACGGTACTCTGAACAATCGAAGGGTTATGTGTTCATAGGTGAACAAGATAGTGGCAAGGTGACTTAACTTGAATCACGTGATGTTATATTTTTAGAAAATGATTTTTCTAAGCAGGCAAAAATAGGTCATGGCTTGTCTCTTTATGAAACTACGGACCAGATAGTTTCCACTATAAACACTGAAATAATTTTGGATGAGAGTCACTCTGATAATAATGGATATGTTCCAATTACTACTAATACACAATCAGAATTGAGTGACTTTGATATTGCTGGGCCCAGTGAGAGTAACTTACCAATTGATAGATCAATTTATCAATCTCAATCCCGACGAACGAGTCGACAACATATTCCCCGTCATCGATTTGAGATCGAAAGGGAAGCATTTATGGTTACTCCACAAGACGAAGAAGAGATATGAAATATAAATGAGGCTCTTACATGCCCCGCGAAAGATAAATAGTTAAAAGCAATGGAAGATGAGATAGAGTCAATGAAATCAAATCAAGTGTGGGAATTGGTTGATCTACCTATGAGCCGTAAAGCAATTGGGAACAAGTGGGTTCTTAAAATCAAACGTAAGACTAATGGTAGTATCGAAAGATATAAAGCTCGTCTAGTAGCTAAAAGGTATACAAAACAGGAAGGAATCAATTATGAAGAAACTTTTTCACCTGTTGTGAGGTTTACCACAATTAGGCTAATTTTGTCAATAGTGGCTACTTTGGATCTTGAATTGCATCAAATGGATGTAAAAACTGCATTTCTTAATGGAGAACTAGAAGAGGAAATATATATGGAACAACCTCTAGGTTTCGTGAAAAAAGGCAAAGAGCATAAAGTATGCCGGCTTCGTTGGTCGATTTACGGCCTTAAGCAATCTTCTAGACGATGATATTTACATTTTCATAATGCGATCATATCATATGATTTCACTATGGTCCACAAAGATCACTATGTGTACATTAAAAGATCCAAAGATAAGTTTGTAATCTTATCATTGTATGTACACGACATATTTATAGCTGCAAGTGACATCGAGTATATAAAAGAGATAAAAGAGTGGTTATCTTCTACTTTGAGATGAAGGATATGGGTGAAGAATCATACATTCTTGGAGTTAAGATTTCAAGAGAGCGTTCAAAGAGATTGTTGTCTCTTTCCCAAGAACCTTACATTAAGAAAGTTCTTGAACATTTTAATATGCAAGATTGCAAACCCATAAACACTCCTATTTCTATAGGCGAAGCTTTAAGCCGGATGATATGCCCTCAGAATCCACAAGAGAAAGAACAAATGAGAAAGATTCCTTATACCAATGCAATTGGTTGTTTAATGTATGATATGATGTGTACAAGACCGATATCTGTTATACTGTTGGATTACTTAGAAGTTATCAATCTGACCCAGGACAACGACATTGGAAAGCAGTTAAAAGAATACTGAGATATCTTAAAGGCACAATCAACTATTCGTTATGTTACCAAGGAACTGATCTACAACTCAAAAGCTATACTGATGCTGATTGGAGAGGAGATTTAGATGAAAGAAAATCTACCTCTGGATACACATTCTTGCTTAATAATGGCGTTATATCATGGAGTAGCAAGAAACAATCATGCATAGCCTTGTCTATAATAGAAGCTGAATTTGTAGCACTTTCAGCAGCTGTGCAGGAAGCTGTTTGGGTTAAACGTTTTCTGGTCCACTTGGGTGTGTATAACAATGTTGTTGAACTAGTAACCATCAATTGTGATAGTCAAGCTGCAATAGCCTACACAAAGGATCCTAAGTACCATGGGAAAACGAAACATATTGATATTAAGTATAATTTTGTGAGAGACATGGTTGTAAATAAAGAAGTGAGCATGAAATACATCTCTACGCACCAAATGGTAGCTGATCCATTAACGAAACCTATAGCATGTGATGCTTATGAAAGACATGTAAAGTCATTGGGTTTGCGTAGATGCTAGTGTATTTATATTTTAAGTTTTTCCTAAACATGTTCATGTAAAACTACATTATTAAAGTTAATGTTAGTGATGCCTAATTATTCATTGTTGTTGGTTCATATATATATAATATTTGTTTATGTTGAGTACATAATTTTATAAGGATAAAAAGTATGTCGGACAGAAAAACTGATTTGCCTATTCACACAGGAAATCGTCTCTATTATCAAGTGATTGATAGAGATGAGACAATTATAAACTTATTATTATCAGAAGCGATAATAATAGAGAGCTTGATGTTTATAATATGAATGTCGTTTTGAATGTATAGTTAATCATGTGTGATTATATTTGACAGTCTGTCTTAATACCAGATGTGAGTTATGATAAATTGATAAAAGTAAAGAGTAGATTTATGAACTCAAAGTTAGACAAGAAGTTGTCTGAACTATCATCTGCACAGTATTGAATTTTTAAAAGACATACGCTCTAAGGGAAATGAGTCAGTACTATGATACGTGATTCATGCCACGTATGCCTAAAATGACCTATAAGGATGGTACAAGTTTTAATCTCAGCTTGCTATCATGTGAAGTCCAGATAATTATTAGTAATTTTCAAGTCATACCCTCATGACTCTGACTAGTTTCTTAAGATTCAGTTTGGTGTTTGCTATCTTAGTGTGTTGCCAAAAGATCGTGTTTGATTCGGTCTGGCGGAACATCTCTAGAAAAGCATATCAGATTGAGATTGAGAGATTCATGAGATGAGGAAGATCATTAAGTATTATCACATTAATTGTATTCATTGATCGATCCATTATGTTTTTTTTGACAAGAACATAATGATGAACTCAAACTAAGACAAAAGAGATTGTGAGATATGAATGTGATAAATGATCGAGGATACTGCATACTATTATCTACTCCAAATTCCATTAAATCGAGAAGCTATATATTCCTAACAGATGTATAGCAGTGAAGCTCTCGAAGTATGCACTGGTCACACGGTCTAATCGTTATGTATGAAAGTTACAGAATATGAGTGAGAGTTGACCCACTATATGTGAATGGGAGATGAAAGAAATTAGACTTGGGCCAACCCAGTCCATGTTTAATAAGTAAATATATTTATAAGTAAATAAATAAATAAATATATATATATATATATATATATATATATGTATATATATATATGTATATATATATATAATATCAAATTAAAAATAAAAGAAGAGACACAACGGTTAGGAGTCCCTAAACCGTTGTGTCGTATCTGTTCAATAAAATGAGGAATATGCGTGAAAATCAGGAATTGAATTCTCTCCTCCTTCAACAGAAAAAATCTCTTTCTTGTCTTACAAAATTCTAAAGAATTTCAGTGAAGATCTTGTGAAGATTTCTTCTGCTAAATACTTGGAACGAATCTTTGTAACAAGGTGCGATCATAGATTGTGAACTTTATAGTTTAATTCGTGTGTTATCATGTGATTGAACTATGTGACTAGTGAAAACATATACAATGATCCTGCAAACTATGTGTTTGATTTAATTCTTCATCTACATTATAATTGTTAAATGAAATTTCTGAAAATGACATCCAATAGTCATTTGAGCGTGTAGTCATCAAAAAGGTTGTTATCGCAAATCAGGTTGATGCTTTAAATAAACTAATGCAACAAATTATTTCTTTGGCATAGAAGTTTGAATTTGTTAGCCGAGCCAATTTCAGGGCTATGACTTGTGTGGAGGAAACTACCTGAACAATGAATGCCAAGCAACCAGGCATAACGATGAACAGTTTCATACCATCGGTTACAAGTTGTACCATTTTGGGAGTCCAATGGCACAGACATATCGACTCTGTTGTGTAGAGAGAAGAACTATTCTTGGTATCTTCCCCTCTTTTGTCGTTAATATTTATAAGTCTTAGTGCTTGTCCTCTTTTAGAAGAATAATATTTCTTCATAAGTTCCCTTTATTTCTAAATCAGTTTTTCATATTTTAATAAGGAGTGTCACACCTCCTTTTTCGCTACATCTACCCGCAAGGGCGTAAAGGGAGTTATTTCCAACTTGAAGTGACAATCGAAACGAGATTTATTATTAAAATTCAGAGTCGCCACTTGGGAGATTAATGGTGTTCCAAGTCACCGGTTAAATCCCGAATCGAGGAAAAGATCGACTCTGTATTACAGTCCGCGAACCAGAAATCCGGATAAGGAATTCTATTAACCCGGGAGAAGGTGTTAGGCATTCACAAGTTCCGTGGTTCTAGCACGGTCGCTCAACTGTCATATTTGGCTTAATTATCTGATTTTTATAACATGCTTTAACTTATGTGCAAATTTTAACTTTCAACCGCTTTTGATTATTATTATTCTATAAGAATTGCAACATCGTGAAAACACATCTCAAACCACCTCACATCAATGTACCCGTGGTTATTGACATATCTCGACTCCGTTGAGATTTAGATTTTGGTCACATAAATGTGCACCCGAGTTTAAGAAGGTGAAATTATTAATACGCGCCTAAAGAGAGTAACGCATTATTATTTTTGGGAAGGCCGTAAAATTTACTAAACGGCACATCCCGAAATCTAAGTATTTTTATATATATACATTTATGAGGGCCCCGTATTTTTCATTATATTTGGCGAAGCTCGTCTCATTTATTTTAAAAGGACGATCCTAAAGTGACTATATTTTTTCTATTTTTTTCGTCTCTAGTAATAAAGAAAGGTCCCAACTAATTACATGCTTACGAGTTGTTGTAATCGGGTTTCGCCCACAATTCGTTAAATTAGAAAATAGATGCAATATGGGCAATCCATTTATCAACGTGGGCCCTGGTCCAAACATATGTGGTATTCAACATGACCTAGGTCATCTTATTCCAAATTGGGCCTAGTTAATTATTTCTACACATATTCACGCGTCCAAACTAATGAACCATTGCCAA